>JASKGM010064567.1:0-52461 GCA_034509205.1 Ceratonia siliqua
ATGAGGATCAGAGCAAATCTTTTGAAAATCTGGGGTATTAAATGGAACTCAGATATTTCGTGGCCACCGCATACCCTCCACTGTAGTGACGATGATCAAGCTTGGATGCGCTGGCTAGTCGAGAAGATTCCAGGCGAAGACATGGCTGAGTGAATGGCACCGTGGGTTACCTGCTATCAGAATACCGAAGAAGAAAGAAAGGAAGAGGAAGCTTGGACGGCTGGGTTGAGAAACAGGAGGAAAAGAAAGTGAAAGAGGAATACCGGTAGTTTAGGTTGCCAAAAAAAAAAAGGGTATTAGGTTTAGGAAGTATAGGTTATACCCTATATACATATATGCTTTTTATTATTATTAAGTTATTTATTATTATTATATATATATATATATTTTTATTATTATTATTATTATTTATTGTTTTTTTAATTATTATTTTTTTTTATTTTCACCCTTTTTGTTTTTATAAAAGAAAATAACATAGCACATATTTCTTAACTCTCTTTTCCTTTGTTTTTCTCTTTAATATGTATTATTTCTCTATTTTCAGGCTTTTTGTGAAATATTATCATCATTTTTTTTTTCTATTTTCTCAATTTTTTAATTTTTTTTTAAAAAAAAATTTTAAAATTTATCCGGATAAAATCAGGTATTTACAACCAATACTTACCTTTTTTATTTGTGAGCTGAACAGTGCTATTCATTCTCTAAATATAATAGTACAAGCGTTTTCCTCATGGATAGAGTAGTTAAGGACTCAAGGCTGCCTAAATTTTGAGACCTTTCCTAAAATATTCTCCTAATATAAATAATACTTATAATGTTTTACAAAATTATTTATATAAAAAGTGTATTTATATGACTTCGAAATCCTCTAAACACCTTTGTAAATTACTATTCATGCAAAGAGAAACTAAGCTGAAAAGAGTTAAAGGAGAGAGAGAAATTATGAGGAAAGCAATGATAGAAGAGAAAGTAGTACCTTTCTGACAAAAATGATGATATCAGATTGTGATCAGGGACTTTCTATGATTATGAGGTTATTAAATTTACACTATTTTTTATACTTTCACATATAATATTTTAATATAAAAATTTACTAACATATTTATTTTATTAAATTAACAGAATAAATAAATATAAAAGATGGTGAGAGAGAACTCCTTCGAGTTAACAAAAATTAATTAGACCAATTTATAAAATATATTTAAATAAAATAATTCAGTAAATATATAAATATGAATACAAGACAAAAGGAAAAATGAAAAAAACAAAACTACTTACCAAGCATCCCCACTTTTTGTATATGGATAATTGGCACACAGCCACACATTGTTGAGCTCCGTCTGTGCTATAGAAAACAAAATAACATAATATTGATAGTTTCTAAATTTTTCCAGAGATCATCATCTCAAACTTGTAAGAGGTTAAGAGAGATATTAATTAACAAATTAGAACAGCAAGAGAGGAGGGAGTGAGGGGAATGAAGCCTGGTCCGAGAAACTCTCTCAAATTAACTCACTTGTAAGTTCTAATAGATTGATGAATGGCCGTCTCGAGCCAGACGACATTCCCCACACCCTCATTCTGCCACATGCATATTTTCTTGGCGCACGCTGCTGGAGTAGTGGATTTTCTCAGCTTCCAAACAGAAAGTGTGGGATACATCCAGTTGGTATTAATGGAAGGGAGGGGGGAGGGAGGAGGGAGAAGCTGTCTTCATCGTAGTCTTGACTTTAAAACTCACCATGTGGCAGTTGGGGGCTCTCTTTATCGTTAAGACTTTCCAACGTTGAGTTACAGATTGCTTGCGGACAAGGTTAATGAACTTAATGTTTTGAACTGCCTCATTTTTCTATCACATAACCTATCAATTTCAACCATCCCTAATTTCTAAAACATTAAAAATGATTAAATTAATTCTATTCATGTGTTTAGTACTCATAAATAGTGTCTTATAAGATTAAATCTTTTTTTCTAATACTATTCTCAATTATCTTTCTGGCATCATTTAAGAAAAAAAATTTTCTTAAAACATATGTTTAAAGAAAAAAACTCTAGTACTACCATAGTAATGAGTCTTCAGTATCACTACAAGAGAAAAGCTATAATAATACTGAAGACTCAATACTACCTTAGCACTAAAATTTTTGCCTGGTTAAGGATATCATAAAATAAAACACTTGAATCTATAGAGTTAGTTTTGTCCCCTTAGTGAGGAAAAGGACCTGTGATGGTGAAGCCCGAGCTCTTAAAGATATGCACGAGGGGCTCTCTCAATGAGGTTGGTAGAAACAAACAAAACGTGCAGGATTTAAGTAGGTGAGTGCACCAAATCATGACTGAGTAAGCAATTATAACCAAGTGCCTAATATTTGTAGCTGCCAACATGGGCGGCCCAGGTCCTGCCAACATGGGCGGCCCAGGTCCTGCCAACATACCTAATTTTTTCTCACACTTTTCTCCCATTTTTTCTTTTGAAAAAGAATTTTGGAGAGAATGGCATGGGTGATAGGAACACTATATTGGCTATAGCTACGAAAGGATCAAATCTCCAAATAGTAGATGATGTAGAACACAGAGAAAGTAGGGAGAAGAGAAAATTTGGAGAGAGAATAATTGGGGGAACATAATTCAGTAGCTCAATCTCAATAATCCAATAATCAGATTAAATCAAAATACAAAGCAATGCTTAAATGGACAAACTAACATTACTATTATATTAAATTGTAGAAATTCCAAATCATTCTAATTTATTTAAATATCCTTATTTAATTTACTACGATCCATAACATAAATTCCTGCTATACAGAAAATACCTATACCATAATAATCCATAATATTCTTAATATCCTTATCCTATCCTCCATCAAAAGGTCGATCAGCTTACCTACAATTTTATGTTCATCTAGTAAGCCCAGAAACACTCCAGGAAAGCCAGTAGAGGCTCTTGAAATTATCTTTTCCCTTGTTTTCAGGCCTCAAATTAACTACCGTGGCAAAATCCATGTTTTTGCTCATCAATGCTTACAGTCCCGCTGCTTACAAGTTCTATATATAAAATAGTGAAATTAGCTTCAGGACAATTTTTTTTTTTTTTTTTTGTGTGGGAGGTGGGGGAATTCACATGATCAAATCTTACTTTCAACAACAATTGCAGTTCAGTTGTTGCCCAAAATATACACCATTTCCAAGACTGCCATACGACCGCATAGATTCCACCAAATATCTTATGTTCTAACGTGGCATGAAATGCAAATTGATTGATACTGATAGCTTAAAAATACCCCCTTTTTATTCTGCTTAACAGCTGCATGTATCTCGATCTGTTTTCTACATATTCTGATTCTCTGAAATAGAAAATTTTGCGGGACTAAGGAAAAAGCACACTGGAACAAGCTAGTGGCAACTGCATTCCCTACTGCTGTGCCTGGTCACTTGGATGACCAGAATATTCCATCACTTTATGCTCTTCATTTTGTGGTTCACTCACCAGAAATAGCTTCTCATCATTGCTAATACTTTCTACATCAAGAATTTTACCCCCATGTTCTGATAAAATACAGGAATCACTTGAAGATTTCAGATGTTTCATTGCTACCTTTATAAGCTCTTCAATGCTTTGCGGAACCCATAGGACAACTCCCTCTCTTCTATCCACTTTTTGATCCCATGGATGGAAAGGAAATACTGTGCATTTCTTCTTTGGAATTTCATCTGTTGATGGCAATAGAAGTTTTGCTGCAAAAACAGGTGAAACTATATTATGTAAACGACAAAAAAAGAATAAAGAAAAAATGAAATTATAGTAAAGAATTTCTTTACTTCTTTTTAGGGATTTTTTAGTATTATTATAGCAAAGAAATTCCATCATGATAATAACATTAGCATAGTGTTCCACTCCCCCGGAAGTGATGCCAGAAGTTCTCATTCACTTCGAGCCATAGATGATAGCTAAACCAGTTCTTTCCAATTTTGGCATCCCAGGAGCTTAGGAATATAATATACTCCTATATCCTGGATGCCTACGTTTAATATCCTAATATCATATTTAAACATAAAAAGTATTGTGCTTGAGAACCCAATATTTTAAAGTTCTAGGACATCCTGTGCACGTTGTGAATGAATTTTAATTGCATATTGATAGCCCCCAGGGAAAAAAAGGGCAAAACGGAAAAAAAATGGAGTTATAAAAGAAGTTGTGGACAGGTGGCAGGCTGATGGAACAGGGAGAAAGAGGATAAAAATAGTGGGGAAATGAGGGAACAGTTATGAAGAATATGGAGTTGTGGGAGTGGAAGGCAGTTATGCAGGAGTTATGCCTGACAGTTCTATAAAACAGAGTGTGGGGAGATTTTAGGGAACATGGAGAATTTGGAATATTGAGTGGGGGAGAGTCCTAGCCTCTCAAATTGCTAGGAATAGGAGTGTCCAGCCACTCAAAGTGATGGGTTATCTACTTTGTATTCTGTTTCTGTTAATGTGTTCTTGTTGTAATTCTATGTTGCTGTTAGACTTTGTATTGTGTTACTGTCAGATTATCAGACTCTGTTTGTAATTCTGTTACTGTTAGACCAACATATTAGGGGAATTTCAGTGTTGTTCATCAATTTAGATCTCTGTTTTCCTAGGTTTCCATCAATTTGGTATTAGAGCATTATCATCAGGGCTGTTGCCAAGGCTACTGCTTGATAGCTATTCAGGGGTATATCCAACAACTTCATGGAAGGGTGAAGTTCTTTGATATGATGACCCTGCCTTTGAGCAGAATGTCATTGAACCACTATCTAAATTTTGCACATGCACAAGGCAAAGAACAAGAAGATGACCCTTGATACTCTCAGTTTCACCACTGGGCATTATTGCTGGACTAGAAGACAAACTAGTTTCAGAATTTCACCTTGAGGACAAGGTGAGTGTTTAGGAGGCGATAATGAAGATCCCGGGGGCAAAAGGGGTAGAAAGGAAATAAAGGGAGTTACAAAAGAAGTTGTGTGGACAGGCGGCAGGCTGCTGGAACAGGGAGAAAGAGGATAAAACAGTGGGGAAAGGAGGGAACGGTTATGGAGAATATGGTGTTGTGGGAGTGGAAGGCAGTTATGCAACAATTATGCCTAACATTTCTATTAAACACAGAGAGGGAGGAGTTCAGGGAACATGGAGAGTTTGGAATATTGAGTATTGGAGAGTCCTACCCTCTCGAATTGCTAGGAATGGGAGTGTCCAACCACTCGAAGTGCCGGGTTATCTACTTTATATTATGTTTCTGTTAATGTGTTCTTGCTGTAATTCTAGGTTGTTGTTAGAATCTATAAGTGCAACTAGGGTAAAAATAAATGAAACTCAATCTGAACATAGAGAACTTGATGGAGAAGACAATGTAAACTTGTCTATTCGATTCCAACCAAAACTGAGTACAATGCAAGGCTTATATCAGCCAATACAAAGAAACAAAGGCTGATATGGATGCCACTCATGTATTGTTAGGGAGCTCGTGGCAATATGATGTGGGCATTACATGCAAAGGAAGAGACCATGTGTGTGTATTTCAATGGAGGGGACATAATATAGTCGTGAAGCCATCCAAAAATACAAGTCACAATCCCAAAACTTCTGTAGTGAAAGGAAAGTCATTTCTAACTGTTGTGTAGTCAGAACAAACAAATGAGAAGGCAATCAAACATCCTCCTGTAAGTGTGCAGACTGTTCATAAGAAAGCTAGCAAGAAGTTGGAAGAACCCTATGCCAGGTACAAGACAACTACTGGTCAACATAAGAGGTGCAAGAAATTTAGCGAAGGGGATTTTGTAATGGTGTTATTAAAGAAGGAAAGATTTCCCGCTGGTACTTGCAACAAGTCACAGCCAAGAAAGCAAGGTCCTTATAGAGTTATTAAGAAGATTAACTCTTATGCTTATATGGTAGACTTGCCTAGAGAGTTTGGGACTCCAACATATTTAATGTGGCTGATTTATTTGCTTATTATGATCGTGGAGGACGTTTCAACCACGCATCAACTCGAGGGCGAGTTTTCTCAAGAAAGGGGGGCTGATGTAGAACATATTGTCTCATCTCATTTCAAGAAGCCTAAGGAATGAGAGTTTCTGGTTTTATTATGTTATTTACTCTGTTTGCTAATGATTTCTGGTGTTATCGTCTGTGTTGTATTATTAGTTTGATGTTAGAAGTTAGTGTGTAATAGGTATTGTTGTATTTTCCTTATTTGGTAAAATCTGTGGATATTTCTGTAATTTTATCCTAGGGATATTTGTTAAAACTTATATGTAATTGTCTGAGGGAGTAATTGAATATCAAGTTATCATTTTCCAATTCTCAGTCTGGTGTTCGACTTCCTACTGTTCATTGAACAGTGTTTCTGAATGGATTTCCAAATTTCCTTCTGAAATCTTGCGTTTGCAAGCCTACAAACCAATTGGGCTTGTTGTTTCCTTCCCTGTGCTACTCTAGATTCTTCATTTGGGTGACAGTAGGGTTGTTTGGAAGTGGTACTGGTTCTTTACTAGTCTCAATCACTTCCCACAAGTCATAGGCCTTCAAATGAGACCTCATCTTTGCTGCCCAAATGACATAGTTTTCTCTCGTAAATTAAGGAGGTGATGGTAGGGAAAAGCTGTTTGAAGCCATCACTCTACTGTCTTCTTCTCTGTTTATGTTTTCACTCGTTACTCACATGTGTCTGTTGTTTTCTCACTGGTGTTTCTCTCTAACAGATTTATCTCACAGTTCCTCGAAGATCAATGACCTCTGATACCATTTGCAATCAAAACACAGAACTTCATGGAGAAGACATTGTAAACTTGTCTATTCGATTCCAACTAAAACTGAGTACAATGCAAGGCTTATATCAGCCAATACAAAGAAACAAAGGAGATAAACTTGCTTTAAACATATTATGAAGAAAGTACTTAATAAAGTTTCTAAAGCTCCTAAAGTATGGCTGCAAGTCAGCTACATTGTTGCTACAACAGACCATAAAGCTCAAAGCAAAAAAGCATTCTGACATAAAGCATAAAACTAAAATTAACATATCAAAGTTTAGACAGAAGTCTCAAAACATCAGCATCTTCAACAGAATCTGTACTGTATTACTGTCAAATTATCAGACTGTGTTTGTAACTCTGTTACTGTTAGACCAATATACTAGAGGAATTTCAGTGTTGTTCGTCAGTTTATATCTGTTTTCCTGGGTTTCCATCACATACCAAGCAAAAGGATATTCATATGCCCCGTGTCGAAGATACACAGTCTTGCATTCCCAAGTTAAAATACCATTGTATCAAGCACCTCCAAAAAATCATCTAATATAAGAAGGTATGCTATTTTTGAGAAACATAACGATACCTTGAGTTTCTTGTATACTATTGGAAAACTCAGCCAACTGAGAAATTTTTGCAACTTCAAGCATTTTGATCATATTCCTATTTCCACCAGTACGAGCTTCATCAAGCGGTGTATTTCCCCATCTGCAAGCAGGAAGTGGTCAAGGATTTTGTTTTGGAATTCAATACACACGACACGAATGCTATTCCAAGAGCTCTCAATGTTAACAATAATTTTGCATTAGAAGTTAGAACCATAGAAGGTGCAAAAAGCATACTAAAGTAATGTCCGACAAGAGAAGATAACTCAATATTTAAATCATACCTATCCTTTGATAAAACACTAGCTCCTGCTTCTAGAAGTAATTCAGCCATTGTACACAAACCTTCAGAGGCAGCTATGTGAAGAGGTGTTCGCTGATCATAATTTCTGGCATTTGGATTAATACCATAGGCCAAAACCTTTTTCAAAAGGTCCAACTCCTTCTTTGCAACAGTCATGCAGAGAAAATTTCCAGCATGATCAATTGTAAGAGTCGCACCCGCATTCACAAGTAAAGAAGCTACTTCTTCATGTCCATTCTTGATGGCTTCAAGCAAGGGAGTATTCCCAAACTTATCTAAAAGAAATGGTTGATTAAAATGTAATACTATGTTATGCTTCACTATGGCATATTCAATAAAAAAAATTGTCTGACTACTCAAAATGAAAAGTAGAGGTTTTAAGTTCAAAAGCTAACCTGAGAAATTGATATTTACTCCTTGTTCAATAAGAAAGTAAGCAATATCTACATATCCTTTAGATGCAGAAATATGCTGTGATACAAGCCAAAAAAAAAAGTTAATACACTGCTAACTTCAATTTTCTATCAAATTCTTACTTGATCATGTGATTCCTCTATTACTATTATCTTTTCTTCTTCAATACTTTTATTTTTTTCATATAAGAGGAAGCAGGAAGAAAAGCTGAAGTCTGAACTGAAAGCCTGGCATTGACCTGTGAAGCTTAGATTAGTGTCTTCATCTACGAATTACCTAAGATTGTTGTTCCAATGACAAGCTTCACCCATTGATACCATAGAGACAACTTAATATAGAAGGAATGAGATAAAGCACAAGACAGTTTGATATGTAAAATGAAGAAAGTGACAGCAGATGAAGTTCGTTATTATTGAATTCATGGAAGAATAGGTTGGATGCATAGAGTTCATACCAAGGGTGATCTGCCATCATAATCAGTCTTATTGGGATCGGCTCCTGATCCAATCAAACGTTTCAAAAGGTGAAAGTCCCCCTCATAGGAAGCACAATTCATTCTCATAGCCAGCTCTGTTCCATGGTTTTCAATAGTCAGGGTGAAGTCTGATTCCAAAAGCTTATGCTGAAGAGTGGAGTCTTTTCCCTGTCAATCACATACAACCATGAAATATGGACTTGTAAAGTCAATTTCTAGCCAGAGGCCAGAAAAAATAGATTATGGAATTCTTTCAGTAAATAGACGAACATATTATTCTTCCCCAAAACATCTCATATGTCTAAACTTATAATACCCTAGCACCAAACAAGCATAAGTGTGATAGAGTATTTCAAAACGGTTTAGTAGTCTACATCATCTCATATTTTTCCCTTTTTATCACAAGCCATCGTGGTTGTAATCCTACTCAAAGTTGAAGAAGTTTAGTTCAGAAAAATGAGAAAAGATGTCCCTTCCCCATAACAGCCAGCCGCCAGGAGCCAACCTCAGTGAAAAGGTGAGTTCTTTCTAGACTAAGTCATGAAACAGAGAAACCACAGAAAGAAGCAAGAAAGAGAAGAGAGAGATCAGAGAAGACTAACAGACCCGAATCAACATTTTGGCCTTATATTCACGTGGCACGCACAAACAGCACCGTTTGAAATTTGCAGCGCCACAAGTGTTGCATGTAACAACACTCTGGCGCTGCGCTATGTGCCGGTGTGCCATTAACAACTCCAGTTAAAGTAGATAAGGCTTGGATATTTAAAATTAAAGCATGACCTCGAGTCCTCAACATTATGCTCACCTTTTTGGAAGCAATGACAGCTAGGTACAGCATTCCCTATGACTAGTGAAACAACAGATAAAAGAAATTTCGAAAAACCACAGACTTCTTCCCAGTCCCCAATGTTGCTGATAAACCATGGGAACTGCTGCAATCAATATATCTAATGGGCAATATTTTAAGTTATGGACATAATTTTCAAAAGTAAGGAAGAGGTAAAAGAAAACAACAATTTTCCACAGTAAACATACCTCAAGGAGATTGTTCAAGATAACTCGTCCATCTAGAAAGTATATTTTCAGTGTTTCTGTAAATGCTTGCTTATCAAGTCGCAAAACCTTGCAAAATTCACGAGCTTGAATCATGGACTGTTGAGGTATATTGCAAAGAAAAGAAACCTCGCCAAAGGAACTATAGTTTTGCAATTGCTTAATTAACTCTTCGTCATCACCATCTTCCCTCCTTATCTCATCCTATAGACAAGATAGAATGCTGTCAGGCCAAACTTAAAATCAAGAGACAATACCTACTAGTACCTGGAGTGGCACTTGTACACAGATTTCTCAAATACAGAAGCATGAAGGTAAAAGTAAAATAATTCAGCATTTTAAAATGCTTTTTCCGCATATCTTAATATATTAAGAAAGGATTAACATATCACTTCCTAGTTCTGATTAAATATTTCAATACCTATCTGTGAAAAATGCATGCTTTTCTTATCCTAATACCTAACAAGTCAGATACTAAATGAAAATTTATAGAGTCTGAGGATCAAATTTGCTCAAATGTCCTTGGTTCATGTTTTCTTATCTCCTTTTTAAGGTAAAGCTGATATGTTCTTCATCTTCTACGGCATTCTGTTTTGAGTTGGGTGCAGTTAGGGCTGCACATAAAGGGCAATAGTGATGTTTCTCGCTAGCTATACATTGTCAGTTTCTTGTCCAAACAAACAGTAAACACTAGTGGAGACCATTGTTTCTAACAAAAATATGATAAGGTAAAAAGAAGTTGTTATAATGTAGTCATTGAGAGAATAGAGAAAGAAAATAATGGAGATGTGAATGGGATTACTGACATAACTTGTCAGGTTCCCTCTATTTCTGTTTATAATTAAAAACTAGGTCAAGTATAGCACAATATTGAAAGCCCAAGCTCACCAGGACTAGGCACACTCACGTATAACTCTTAACCTAGCCATCAAGCTCTCAAACACTCCCTCTCAAGTTGGACATATATATCAAACATGCCCAGCTTGTTACAAATGTAACCAACTTTATTTCCATGGAGAGCTGTAGTAAAGATATTTGCTAGTTGCTCTCCAGCCCTTATACGTGCAGTAAGGAGAAGTCCTTATTGAATCTTTTCACAAATAAAATAACAATCAGTCTCAATGTGTTTCGTTATTTCATGGAATAGAGGATTAGATGCAATATGGATAGCTGCTTGATTATCACAACAAAGTTTCATAGTGCTCATTCCTTTAAAACCAATCTCAGCAAGTAGATGTTGTACCCACATTAATTCACACGTTACTTAAGCCATAGATCGATATTCTGATTCAGCACTTGACCAAGCAACCCATTCTACTGCTTACTCTTCCATGAGAGTAGATTACCTCCCACAAAAACACAATAACCGAATGTTGACCGTCTATCCATTGGAGAGCCAGCCCAATCCGCATCAGAGAAACCCTCCACATCACAATGCCCATGGTTCTTATATAATATAAGATGCCCAAGAGCTCCCTTTAAATATTTGAGTAGATGCATAACAGCTTCCCAATGAGTGGTCCTCGAAGATGACATAAATTGACTAATAACACTCACTAGAAAGGCAATATCTAGACAGTTATTGTGAGATAATTGAACTTCCCAACTAACCTTTGATATATCTCAACATCTTGAAAGGCATCCTCATCTTCAACTGTAAGCTGTGTTAGGGACCATCGCGCTTTCACATGGTTTGGTCCCTATCATTCCTGTCTCTTCAAGTAAATCTAAAGTATATTTTCTCTGTGACAAGAAGATACCTTTCCTGCTTCGAGCAACCTCAATACTCAAAAAATATTTGAAATGACCGAGATCCTTTGTTTGAAACCGGGTTTGGAGGAATATCACATCTCCAATACCCACTTCATCACTGCCTGTAATTACTATATCCTCCACATACACCCTAAGAGAATGCATCCTTTATCAGATTGCCAATAGAAAACCGAATGATCAAAGTTGCTTTATTGTAACCCAAATTGTAAAACTACTAGACTGAATCTTCCAAACCAAGCATGGGGGGCCTGCTTTAGGCCATATAGAGATTTATTGAGTCGGCACACTTTTCTATTCTCCCCCTGAGCAACAAAGCCTGGAGGTTGCTCTATATATACTTCCTCCTGCAGAGAGCCATGCAAGAAAGCATTCTTAACATCAAGTTAATGTAGTAGCCAAGGTAGCTGCAAGAAAGATAAAGAGTCTAACAGAAGCAAGCTCAGCAACTAGAGAAAAAGTATATGAATAGTCAACTCTATAAGTTTGGGCATAACGCTTAGCAACTAAGCAAGCTTTCAACCGAGCAAGGGAGCCACAGGATTAACCTTCACGGTATAAACTCACTTACATCCAATAACCTTCTTACCATCAGGACGAAGAACTAAGTCCCAAGGGTGATTCAAGTGAAGTGCTTACATTTCCTCAAGCATAGCGGCTCGCCACCCATCATAAGCTAAGTCCTCAGTGTCTGTAGAGGGGATAGTAAGGGAGTCCAAAGAGGCTACAAAAGATTGAGCAGAGGAAGAAAAGCCAGTGTATGAAACGTAAGAAGAGATAGGATAAGTACAAGTCCGTTTACCTTTACGAAAAGCAATGGAAAGATTAAGAGTAGAAGAAGAATCTCCAGGCTCTTGAGACAAAAAAGCGAGTATAAGTAGCGAGTCAAGAGCATCAATGGGTACCTTAGTCGTTTACTTTGACCGACGAATGTAGACATGTAAAAAGGGAACAATAGAAGTAGGTTGATGACATATGATCAAAAGGACCTGTATAGCGAAACGAAATAGTGGTGGAGTGGATTTGATAAACCAAGAAATCATCATCAACATTCACAGTGGACGAAGTGGAATCACAAATCAAAGGGACATGTTCAAAAAATGTAACATCTGCAGATACCAAATATCTACCCAAGTATAGAGAATAACACCGATAACCCTTCTGGTGACGGAAATATCCAAGAAAAATACACTTAAGGGAACAGGGATCTAATTTAGAGACCTAGGGGCGAACATCTTAAATAAAGCAAGTGCAACCAAAAACTCTAGGAGAAAGAGGAAAAAGAGACCTAAATGGGAAGAGAATAGCATATGGAATTTTACTTTTAAGGACCGAAGATGGCATACGATAGATTAAATAACAAGCCGTAGAAAATTCATCTACCCAAAAATATTTAGGAACTTTCATTTGAAACATAAAAGCTCAAGTAACTTCCATTAAATGTTTATTCTTTCTCTCAGTTACTCCATTTTGTTGGGGAGTAACAATACAAGAGGACTGATGCAAAATGCCATGTGTAGTCATATAATATGTAAATGTAGTAGAAAAATATTCTTTGACATTATCACTGCTTAAAACAAGCACAACAAGATCAAATTGAGTTCGAATTTCAACACAATATAGAAAATAACTCAGACCAATTTTTAATTAAATAAAGCCAAGTAACATGAGAGTAATCATCAACAAAAGTAACAAAATACCAAAAACCAAACTTAGACTCAATATGACACAAACCCCAAACATTAGAATGAACAATTTCAAAGAGGGACGCAAACCGTTTATTAACTCGAGGACTATAGGTGACTCTATGATGTTTGGCAAACTGACACGACTTACATTTGAAATTAGAAATAAACTTTAGACTCAACATAGTTCTTTCAAAGCAGCCAAGGAAGGATGACCCAAACAACAGTGGAGCTGAAAGGGAGATAAGCTATTGGAGTAAGCAATCGACTTAGGTACAAAAGTCTATACGTCTTCGAGCACGTACATTGGACTCTTTACCAATAATTTTCTTCGTCCCAAGATCCTGAAGCAAACAATAAGTAGGAAAAAAATGAACACTACAACGAAAAGCACGAGTAATTCGACTAATAGATAACAAATTAAATGGAAATTGAGGTAAGCACAAAATAGATTCTAAAGAAAGGGATGGTGTAGGAGAAGCATGTCCACTACCAATGACAGGGACAGATGATCCATTAGCAAGAGTCACATCGAGCATATCACGAGAAGGTTGAAAAGAAGAAAAGATACTTGTATTTCCAGTCATATGGTCAGTCGCACCTGAGTCAGTGACCCAACTACAAGAGGAAAAGGTGAAACAAGCAACTGGGTTACCTGACTGAACAAAAGTAGCAATGGATGAAGGACCTATACCCTGGGAGGCCTGAAATTGGGTGTAGCAAGAAAATTCCTCTGGGCTCATATTCACTGTTTTAACCTCCGAGTCTATCAATTCAGGAGTAAACAATATCCCTTCTTTGGCAACAGTATTGACAAACCTTTGTTCTTGTGACTATCCTTGAGACTACACTGGCTTGCCATTCAACTTCCAACAATATTTCTTTATATGCCCGGTTTCTCCACAATGGTAGTAAGTGCGGGGCCTAGCATCTCGTCCACCACCATCCCGTCCACCTCAACCTCCATGAGCATAACCTCTACCTCTTCCTCCACCTTTACTCGCAAGAGCAACGGACTCATTAGTCTCAACGTGAACAGTCTTATCAGGATCCCGAAACACCCGTAGTAGTCTCACATGCACATTACTAAGGGATGGAGGCACCCCTTCTATAAGCAACTGTGTACGAGCAACATCATACTCAGAGCCCACACCTGCAAGAAAACATTTAACTAGTATTTGCTCTTGTTGTTCTTGCATCTTCTTAATATCTGTGGTTATTAGAAACATTGGCTGCATCTCTTAAAATGCCCACTTCACTTCTGTATAGTATTCAAATAGGCTACGACCTCTCCATTCAGCCCGATAAATTTGCATGAGCAACTCATGAATGTAAGAAAAGTCCTGCTGACTTCCATACATGAACTCCAAATGGTCCCATAAGTCCTTTATAGTTTCACAATGCCTAGTGACATCATCTAAAGTAGGATCTAGAGTATTATGAATCTGATTGAACAGCTTGGCATCCTTTATTACCCATTTTTTCTTGGCTACCTTATCAGTATCTGGAGGCGAAGCATCAGTCAAGTGATCTCCCCTATCAATGCTAAACAAGTAAAGCCGGATAGTTCACTTCCATTGAAGATAAGTCTTCTGCCCGGTTAATTTTCTATCAATAATCTTCATATTTGACAGAATCTTAGTTGTCAACACTGTTTTCTCCCCCATGGTATTGTCAAATGAGGTTGCTGACACTTCATTAGAAATTTCAGCCATACTACAACACTATACACACTTCCCTGACAGTGGAAACCACCTCCAACACCTCACCCAACCAGAATAGCCAACCCTTGTGGCCTAACAACATAAAACCGGTAGCTAACTACGAAGAACAAAGCCAGAAACGCTAAAACAGACCAAAAATTGCACCAAATCAGTGGTAAAACACCAAAAAATGCACTATATTACTGTCAAAGCACTTGAAACACATCAATCTTTGATTACCCACACCAAATCAATATTGTGTTAGACCAAAGAACCTCTCATTTCAGAGGAGAAAAATATTAAGGTCTATGTGAGGAGAAAAATAAATTGCCACAGTAGTTTAAGGGAGCAGTTGAGACTTAGGAAGCTATTGACAACAGTTTAAGGGAATAAAAGAAATGGGAAAACAGAGGAGTAGGGGCATCTAGAAATTGGAAAGGGAATTAGGAGTGGCTAGTATACTCAAGAATGCTAGAGGATTTACTGCATTTCATCATTCTATGATAATACTTAAAGAACTATGTTCTATAGTGTGTAGGAGTGTACTGTGCTGTTTCTGGAGTGAATTATCTACGTATTGGAGTATTTTCAGTCTTGTGTCTAAGTAACGGTGATATCTCCATCATAATATATCTGTGTTTCCATCTAAATTCTGTCTTAGTGTGTGGGTTCTATCATTTTGATATAGAGCAGTTATTCTGGGGAATGGTAATTACTATAATGGATATCAAAGTTGAAAGTTTGGAAAAGTTTGTAGAAGAGCAAAGAAGGGAAACAGGAGAAATTAAACATGAAATAAGGCTTATGCAAGATTGTTTGGCAGATATTCATGAGTTTATGGCTCAGTCCACAATGCCCAATCGTGGTGTTCCTGAGGGTTCTGTTGAGGGGTCAATTGAGGGAGAAAGAAGACCACAACAAGAAAGAGTGCCATTGTCGACAAAAGATAGAGAGGTGAAATACCGGAAACTAGAATTATCGGTATTTTCCGACCAGGATTTAGCGGGTTAGCTCTTTTGAATGGGCAAATATTTTCATGTTAATGAAGTTCTAGAAAATGAGAAAATGGATGCAATGGCTATGTGCCTTGAAAGGGATGCCTTGAATTGGTTCCAATGGTTGGAAGGGGTTCAACCTATTAATCTTAGGCTGAGTTCTAGGTGGATGTTACTGAACACTTCCAGTCTTCACAAACAGGAGATATATATGAGAGGTTAAGAGAATTGCAGCATAAGGGAACTGTGGCTAAGTATAGGAGGGATTTTGAGCGCCTATTAGCTCCTTTACATGATGCACCGAAGGAATTGCTAATGACATTTTTCAAGGGTGGCTTATGTGAGGAGATCAAGGCAGAGGTTAGGCTTGGGCGACCCATTACCCTGATTCAATTAATGGGCTTGGCCCAAAAAGTTGGGGAGAATAATGAAATGTTAGACCAGGCAAAATAGAGGAGAAGGGGGACAGTTGGTTACCTGGATACGGGTACCCATTCATTAACCAACATGGGTTAACCCAGGAAAGAAACAAACAATGCTGGTTCTGTCGAAGTAATGTCTCGTGTGTGGCCAGGGAGAGAAAATAGCAAGTTTCATTATGGTTTTAATTATGGGATGACAAATTGGAAGGACTATAGGGCTAGGCAGTTGTGTGTGAGCGGATTTCAAAGAGATAGGTGTTCAAACAGGAAAGAAATTGGGTTCAGACGTTTGTCCACTGATGAGGAGGCTCGTAGAGGTGCCCTTGGACTTTGTTTTCACTGTGATGACAATATACTCCTAGTCATACATGTAAAAATCAACAACTTCAGGTGTTAATTGTTTCTAGAGATGAAATGCCAGAGGAGGATATGATAGATGTTGAAAATTCTGAAATTAAGCACAAGGAAAATGAGAATGAAGGAACTGAGTTGATAGAAATTTCAAAACAAACGGAAAATAATGCAATTGAACTATCTATGCATTATGTTGTGAGATTTACAGGTAATCACACTATGAAATTGCTTGGGAGCATTAAGGGGCAAGAGGTGATCGTATTGATTAACAGCAAGGCAAAGTACAACTTTGTTTCATGGCCGTTAATCAAGAAGTTGCAGCTAACAGTGGAGGTAACTAATAGTTTTGGAGCCATAGTGGGGGATGGGTACAAAGTAAAAAGAGAAGGAGTTTGTAAAGGAGTGGAGTTAAAAATGCAAGGGATTCGAGTGATTCAAAATTTTTACCCGTTTGAGTTGGGAGGGGTCGATGTTATTTTAAGGGTAGCGTGGTTGAAAACTTTGGGGGACGTTCATATGAATTGGAAATTGCTAACAATGAATTTTAAAGTGGGACAAAAACTAGTTTGCCTTCAGGGAGGTAACCCTTCACTTATGTGGAAAACGTGTTTATTACCAACTATTAATTTAGGTTGTTTATTTGGGAGATTGTCTCCTGTAATTATGTAATTATGTCCCCAATTCTCTCTTGTAATTTGCATTCCTTCTCTATATGTAATTAGCATTTATTTCTAGCTTAGTTTTAGGAATAGATTGAGGTTTTCTGGGTGTATAAATTCACCCCTCTGATTGTAAGATAGATGAAACAAATAATACAATTAACTTTTTGTACATGGTATCAGAGCACATCCCCATTCAGAAACATCGTTTGCCTTTATTACCGTTGTTTATTTCTGAGTAATTTGAGAAGTGAGTGTTCCAGTCCTATTAACCGGGAGGTAGGTCCAGAAACCAACTCAGACAACGTAGGCGACACCATTGGAGTCTTTGCCTCCGTCTGAAACACATCCATGCACTGTCACGCGCCGTCATAGCCAAACTAGTCACCTTCCACGCGCCAGCATGTGAGAGCGCGTGAGGGGTCCAACCACCATCGAAATTGCCCAGAAACCACCGACCATCACATTTCGACCTATCCCAACTATCAAATCTCAACCTTCATTGCCATCTATTCTCATGCCTTCATAGTCATTCTGTCCTTCACCTTTAGTTGCCACTTTGACTCAAATGTCAGAAACTACCTCATTTAACCAAACAGAAACAATGACCTTGTCCATTACAAAAGAAAACAAACCCAAACAAAATCCAAATGATCTTCAAAATATTAATTCTTCTTATCGCTTGAACAGAAAAAATTACCTTAAGTGGTCCCACCTGGTTAAGACATTGTTGAAAGAAAAAGTGAAGCTCAGTCACTTATTGGGAACTGGTCCAAAGAAGGGCACTCCAGGATTTGAAGCTTCAAATGAAGAAGATGCCTTAATCATGTCATGGCTCTGGAATTTTATGCAGCCTGACATCAGTGATACTTACATTTTCTTGCCACAGCACAAGAAATTTGGAAGCTATCCGTCAGACTTACTCTAGAGTGAAGGATGCTGCACAAATTTCTGATCTCAAGGTAAGGACTGGGTCCACCAAATAGGGAGGTAAATCGGTCACTGAGTATACTAATACCTTGAAAATTTATGGCAAGAATTATATCAATATCAAGTACTTAATTTAAAATTTCATGATTGTGCTACTGTTGTAAAAGAATTTCTAGAAAAAGATAGGGTGTATGTCTTTCTGGCTAGATTAGATTCTGAGTTTTATTAAGTAAGGGTCTAGATTCTCGGAAAGGATGAAATTCCTTCCCTAAATGAAGCTATCTCTATCATTCGGGCTGAGGAGAGTCACAAGAATGTAATGTTGAAACCCCGAACTGTGGAAACATCAACCTTAACTTCCACACAAAGTCAAAAAAAGGTTGACCAACCAGTAGCCTTAGTCTCTTCACACACAACAGACCAAAGAAAGACAGAATTAGGTCCAAGTCAAAACCGGGACAACAAGTATAATTTGTGGTGTACCTACTGCCAAAAACCTCGGCACACTAAGGACCGGTGCTAGAAGCTTCATGGAAAACCAAATAGCCGTGAATGAGGAAAGGAAAAGAACCAAGGGCAAGCACACATGGCAGCCCAAGATAGTTTAGAAACTATACAGGAGCTTGGAGGTCTTAATAGTATAGAATTAGAGAAATTGAGAGGTTTGTTGGGTGCTCTTGAAAAATCTTTTGGCACTTACTCATTGGCTTCCTCAGCTAATATTAATTCCCTTGGATATAATGCCTCATTAGAGTCTCTTGATAGTACACTCTTATATTCATGTATCATGGACTCTGGGACTACTGACCACATGACCAATTTTTCACACAAACTCACCATCTATACACCCTGTCTTAGCAATAGAAAAATCACTATGGTTACTGGCTCATACACAACTGTAGCCAGCATCAGAGATATTAAAATAACTCCCACATTTATTTTGAAAAATGTTCTTCATGTCCCAAAATTGACCAATAATCTTGTGTCCATCCAAAAGCTTACCAATAATATGAATTGCCGTGTTATTTTTTACCCAACTTATTGTGAATTTTAGGACCCAGGTTCGGGGAGGATTATTGGACTTGTTAAGGAAAAAGAAGGACTTCACTACTTGGAGTTACCATCCCATTATTTTATTGCTAATAACAGTACTACTGTGTCCTTTTATCTTCTTCCAATAAAGATGTCATTTGGCATTATCATTTTTGTTGGCGTCATCCATCATTTACAACCCTCAAAATTATGTTTCACTCTTTGTTTCAAGGAGTTGATATGAGTAGTTTACAGTGTGATGTCTATGAATTTGCTAAATATACATGTGTTTCTTTTCCTATCATTAATAAAAGAACTACTTTTCCTTTTCAGTTGATTCAAAGTGATATCTGGGGTGCCTCTCCTATTCCTAATATATCTGGTTCACGGTGGTTTGTTTCCTTTATTGATGATTGTATGAAAATAACCTGGTTATTTTTGTTAAAACATAAGTCTGATGTGGGTCATATCTTACCCAATTTTTTCTCCATGATACATTATCAATTTGGTAAAAAATCAAGAGATTTCTATTTGATAAATACCAAAGACTATTTCAATCAAATTTTACCCTCCTATTTCCAAAAGGAGGATATTATCCATGAGTCATCATGTGTCAATACCCCTCAACAAAATGGGGTAGCAGAAAAGAAAAATGAGCATCCCCTAAACACTACCTGAGCCCTTCTCTTTCACCAAAATGTACCAAATCCTATTAGGAGGAAGCTATCCTCACATCTGACTATATGATTAATCGGTTACCCACTCGTGCACTTGATTCTAAAAGTCTAATGGAATCTCTCTCTCAATTATATCCTGATGTTCGAACCACCAATAATCTCACTTCTCAGATCTTTGGCTTTCTAGAGTCCCTAATTGTACTTATAAAAGTGGTTTATTACCTTTATAGAAGATCACACTAGACTTTGTTGGGTTTATCTTTTGAAAGAAAAGTCTGATGTCCTATATGTTTTCACTAGTTTTCACTCAATGATCCAAACTCAGTTTCAAACTCAAATTCAAATATTCCGTACAGATAATGGTACTAAGTACTTTAACAAAATGTTAGGCAATTACCTTTAGAAAAATGGCATCATTCACCAAAGTTCATGTGTTGATATACCCCAACAAAATGGGGTGGCTGAGTGCAAAAATAGACATCTATTAGAAGTTACTCGGGCCCTTGTTGTTCACCATCAATATACCCAAAATGTTATGGGGAAATCCTATTTTAACAGCAACATATCTCATCAATAGGATGCCCAGCAAAGTTCTTCCCAAACTCTAGGCTCACTTTTGATCTCACCCCTCGAGTGTTTGGCTGCACAACTTTTGTCCATATTCCTTCTCACCGTAGGAGCAAATTGGATCCTAAATCCATCAAATGTGTTTTCCTTGGTTACTCATCTACACAAAAAGGCTACCAATGCTATGACCCGCTCACTAGAAAACTATTTGTAAGGGAATTCGCTCTTTAAGCAATGGAGATCTAGAAGTGTTGATTAAATGGGATGGATTGCCTGATTGTGACAGCACTTGGGAGTCTGCTTCTAATATTAGCTCCCAATTTCCATCTTTTCACCTTGAGGGCAAGGTTAATTTTGAGGGGGGGAGTAATGTTAGACCTCCTTCAATTACTAAGGTCTATGTGAGGAGAAAGAATAAACTGCCACAGCAGTTTAGGGGAGCAGTTGAGAATTAGGAAGCAGATGTTAGCAGTTTAGGGGGATAAGAGAAGTGGGTAAACAGAGGAGTAGGGGCATCTGGAAATTGGAAAGGGAATTGGGAGTGGCTAGTATATTCAAGAATGCTAGAGAATTTACTGCATTTCATCATTCTGTGATAATACTTAGTGAACTGTGTTCTGTAATGTGTAGGAGTGTACTGTGCTGTTTCTGTAGTGAACTATCTGTGTATTGCAGTATTTTCAGTCTTGTGTCTAAGTAACAATGATATTTGCATCATAATATATGTGTTTCCATCTAAATTCTGTCTTATTGTGTGGGTTCTATCACATTGTTATAGCAACACAAGAGTCAGGAATTGCAAATTTATTTTGTAATAGACCACAAACTACTGGAACAGAGGAAGCATGAGAGAAAGTAACTTTTATGCTCCTCTGCAAATAAATGCCAAAAAGAAAAACAGATACAAATTGAAAGGAGTTATCAGAAATTCTTACCAGCTCACCATGACATACAAGATAAAGTTGATCTGCTACATTTCCTTGCTCCACAATCACTTCTCCTGGGAGGTAAAACTCTTCATGGACTCTGATTGCCTGTTAAACCAGAAGTTCAATTAAACATTTCTGCTAAAAACAGACTAAGCTTCTATACTGCTCCTGTTGTGTATAAATGAATATGATATATTCACTCAATATAATAGATCATCTGACATGTTGCACATTCTGATACAAACATTGATGTTCCACTCACACCCAAGAGAGTATTGAGTTGAGAGTCACATGCTTCACTCAATGAAATAGCTGTTTTGTCCTCAACAACAAGTGTGCATCTCAGTTTGTAGTTTGCTAGATTAATTGTCAACTAGGTGAAATAGCATTTAGATCTTGACGAACTATACAACAAGCAAACAACCAAAAAGATTCATTTTATCACATTCCTAATACTAGGTAAAAAATCAATGTCAATTCGTCTTATCAATTGACATTCATGTTTTCATTAACCCAGTTTTCTTTAAGCTCTCTCTCTAAATTCTTGATTTCTCACACTTGATTTTCTTGATCCAATAGCAATGGAAAAAAGAAACAATCCTGTTTCCTGGACAAAATGTTGACCAATTTGCATAATATGTCTTTTAGTTTTGGCTCACAAAAAATGGTTGACCTCTTATAATCATAACATGGAACCAATTAGAGATTTAAGAAAAAAAAATAGCACCTTTGACTAGTGTTATAATATTTTTCAATTTTCAATATTATCTTCATCTGACTGCTGAGATTCCCAATTACATCAACTATTCAGTTGAAATTACTTTTACTCTCAGCCAGTACCTTATTTATATAAAATAGATACATATACACATACACACACACAGACATATAAAGCTGAATCCTACTCTAACTTATTAACACTTTTCAATGTAGTTCATAGATAAAACATAGTTTTAGACTTTCAGGTGTTCCTCTATCTAATAAAATTTAAATTATTAAGATATCTTTAATTAAAGTGAAATATTATTTTTTTTATAAACAGGATATTGTAAATTATAAAATTACACAGTTTATTCCGAATTATAATACTAATTATTATGGTATTATTTTTTAGAACTTTTTGTAATTATTTTATCTTATTTTTCAGAGGAAAAAAAACCATGACTTGCAGGGGTCAGAATTTAGTTATAAATGTAATTACAGAGTCATAATAGTTTATGTCAGAAAATGGCAAGTTCTTTAGGAAGGATCTTGACAGATACATTGTTTACAATTCAAGCTTTGAACTAATTATCCATAATAAATTAACATATAAAAAATGACACATTCAAATCAAAATACTTCTAGAATCATATTTCTAGTGTTTTGCTATTTTGAACCATAAGCAAGAAAGAAAATACTAATCACATCATTTTGAAGTCAATAGGAAAAATTGCCTCAAGGATTCCCAAAATAATATATTGAACAATGAGGTACGTAATAGATTAATCATTTTTTTTATAGATATAACTTAAATTACCACATCTTTCTAAACAGAATCATCACATTGTTGGTTATCATGGTCAAATGTCAATGTTTTATAGGTGACCATGAGACAGTATTTTTGGAAACTTCAGCAGCTCACGCTGCTTATGATGAATTCAGTTACTGAAAACTCTTCTCAAAACGAAGTAATACATCTGGTATACCAGTTCAAAAAAATATCAATAATGAAACCCAAAAAAAAATGATTGGATTCTTAACTGTAGTATTACTTTGTAGCATGTTATAGGTAAGCAAGTAAGCTTATAATTCCCAAAAAATATCAAATTAGAAAATCAAAGGGTTGCCAGGCATTAAATTAATTTCCCATAGTTTTGGAAATAGCAAATAGTAAGTCAAAAGTTCAATATATCAAGTCATAGAGCTTTATAGATATCAAAATATTTTAAAATGTCGGATTTGTCTCCTCCAGTCCTTTGAAGAATGTAAAGTGATAGTAAAATCTAAACTTCACAAGAAAACCATTCTGATCCAAGATGCTAATGGGTAAAGAGTGTCATACAATCTGCTTAATGAACCCCAAAGAGCATCCCTTGAAAAGCGACACTTTTTGAATGAACTGCTCGTACAAGTTCACTGAAATCTGCAAACAAGCATAAATAATCATAAAAATATTAGGTAAGCGGTGAACAAAAATGACATCTCATTACCAAGATACATCAATGATTGATTTGGTCATATTCAACATATTTCTGCATCATAATCTTAGAAAGTATGTTATATGCATCAAATGGAAGTTACACGGCTCTTCGATGACCATTTCTCGTTTTCAGAGTTTGAGAACCTCATTTCAAAACTGAGATGAAAAATCAGGTTGCCATCAACGAGTATACTGGTCACTTTTGTTGCAAGGAATTAAACCATCAGTAACAAACTTCCTCTTCAGAAGGGACATAAAACTGGCAGAATTTTGACTGATATATATATATATATAGAGAGAGAGAGAGAGAGAGAGAGAGAGAGAGAGAGAGAGAAAGAGAGAGAAGAAAAGATATAATAGATCCAAAACCATTTCTCCAGTCAAGAAAACTTTTTAGGGAAATATCAGTTTGGATAAGCTCATGGTAAACAAAAAGGAGCATATGAAAAAAAATTACACTATCAAGATAATTGCCGCAAATTTCACTGTTCATTGAGACAAACTAAAATGTTACAAACACCTTTGTGCGAATAGAGGCTGGTATATCCTGAAGAACAGCAGCCTCAGTGTAACTGCGATCATACTGCAAGCGCAAATGACTTTTCACCTCCTTACTTATCTTCTTGTCCAAATTGTTTTTGTTCATGTACTTAATAATTTCAGTCATTTTATCCCTAAACCTCTCTGTTTTTGATCCTTTCACAATCAATGCTGTCATATTACCAAGAAGGTAAGCACCGAGAATCATATCAAAGGAGACATAAATCATGACAAATATCATTTCCCTGACGTTGACTGCATGAATCTCTCCATAACCTGCAAAACAATAAAACAATGCATCAGAACATATGATAAAGCAACAAAAGTTATACCATTTCAGTATATAGAGAAGAAGTGTTAGATTCAACTATGGGCTAGTGTAAATGTGCCAAAATAGTGAATGGACATAAACACACACAGAGGGAGAGAATTAATTCATTGTCAACATTTTAAAGGTAATATATATGACACAGGACAATAAGAATCCTAGAGCAATCTGATGCAGGACAGTAGCCCTAGCCATCCTAGGAGTCCTAGCAGTCCTGGGACTACACAATTTTTTTTTTATAAATTCGTTTTTATTATTTTCTAGTATTTTCTATTTTTGTAAGAGTAATAGTTATAGTCAGTTCTTTTCCTTCAAGAAAAAGATTAGTTTCTAATGGGCCCTCAAAAATATATAAGAGAAGAGGGAAGGGCAAAACATATATTAAACTGCCACCACACGTGGCAGAAGATCCATGTTTGTAGGAGTGTGGCTGCTAGTGTGTGTGTGTGCAGCAAGTTTCACAGGCCTGCCACATTACATATTTTGGAGAGAGAGTCTAGTGGTTTTGGCTATGGAGAATATGGAGTGATATTAGAAGGGGGAGGCTAGTGCCCAGATTGTTGGAGTGGTTACAGGTGTTTTGTAGCTGAAATTTCATTATTGTCTTCGATATTTCCTGCTATAATCCTAAGGTTACTGTCTTGGGTGTTATTGATGTGTTAGCATTATTTTGGTGTGTTTGGCTGTTAGTTTTCATCTATAGAAACTATCACAGGTCAGAGAGTATGGAGCAAGGGTTAGAAGAAATAAGGAATGAGCTCAATGTAATCCGAGAATATTTCTTGGAACTCAGAGAGGCAGTGGAGGAGAATAAAGGGAGAAACACTGAGAGGAAAGATGCATCTGTTGGAGGGTCCAATGGGGAGAAAGAGAATGAGCAAGAACCAAAGAAAGAGAAGAGATGCCGAGAAATGAGCGAGAGAACAGATTCAGAAAACTGGAGTTACCTAATTTTTCTGGGATGTGGCTATTCAAAGTGGAATGCTATTTCCAGATTAATGGTATATCAAAAGGTGAGAAATTGGAAGTTGTGGCTATTTGTCTCAATAGGCATGCTCTGAACTAATTGCAATGGTTGGACAGACGAATGAGTCTCAGCTCGTGGAGAGAGTTTAGGGAGAAGCTGTTGGACAAATTACATCCTTCTTAGGCAGGAATGGGCTATGAGAGGTTGGCAGCCTTGAAGCAAACCTATTCTGTAACAAAATTTAGAGAGGAATTTGAACTACTCTCTGCTCCATTACCAGAAGCATCGGAAAAGCTACTGATGGGGTTCTTCATGAATGGTTTGAACGAGGAAATACATGCTGAAGTCAGGCTAGGTCAAATAGAAACCCTACTGCAGTTGATGGGCCAAGCCCATAAAATTGAAGAAAGAAATTGGGTTTTGGAAAAGGTTAAAGAGTCCAAGAAGGATAAAACCAATGCTTATGAACCCAACCCCAGGGGATATCAGACTTAGCCTATGGGAACAAGTTGGACTAGTCCCACACGAGTGTCATCCAAGCCTTGGGCTGTGCCACCTAATGTAACTCCAGTGGTGGGAGGAAGCAACAACGGAGACATGGGAACTGCAAATAAAAGCACAGGCAAAGGCACGAGGAATGTGAATACATATTGGGAGAAGTTTGGGCAATCTCGCTGTAGTGTCAATCATGGAGGCGGAAATTACAGGATTATATCTGATGCTGAAGTTGCGCGGCGAAGAGTACTTGGTTTATGCTTCAAGTGCAACAAGAGGTATTCGCCCAATCATCGTTGCCCAAATAAACAGTTGCATCTTATGATTATTTTTGGAGATGAGGAAGAAGAGACGGAGGAAGGGAAATCTTCAAAGGTTGAAAACTGAACGGAATTGATAGAAACTCAAAATGGGAGTGATGGTATTAACATGGAGATGTCTATGCATTCTCTAATGGGGCTCACAGTCAGTCATACAATGAAAATTAAGGGCAAAATCAAGGGCGAGGATGTGGTAACTCTCATTGATATAGGCACTTCACACAACTTCATTAGTTTTAAGGTAATATCGAAACTGAATCTAATTGTTGAATGGGTGGGCAGCTTTGGAGTCATGGTGGGAAATGGACGATGGATCACTGGGAAGAGAATATGCAAGAGGGTATCAATTGAGATGCAAAGGTTGCAAGTTATCCAAACATTTTTCCCATTTGAATTGGGGGGAGCGGATGTGATACTAGGAATCGCTTGGTTGAAGACATTGGGGATATAAAGGTGAACTGGGATTCCTTAGTTATGGAGTTCAAGATAGGAAGAACTCCAGCCTATTTAAAAGGGGATCCATCCCTAACCAAGAAAATAATTTCATTAAAGAATATGGTGCAAACTCTTAAACTAAAGAGAGAGGGATTCTTAATCAAATTTGGTGATCTAAAGGTACAAGCAGCAAGCAATCACCCCCCTGAATTAGAAGAAGTTCTCCTGGATTTTGATTCCTTGTTCATGGAACCATCAGGATTACCACTTGTGAGAGAACAGGATCACAAAATCCAGCTTCAGAACGGAGCTCAACCTCCAAACATACGGCCATACCGATACCCTCATTCACAAAAGAATGAGATAGAAAAATTAGTGGGGGATATGTTAAACTCGGGAATCATTAGTCCTAGGTCTAGCCCTTTCTCTAGCCCGATATTACTAGTGAAAAAGAAATATGGTAGTTAGCGCTTCTAGTGGCTAACATACTCTGAATGCTAGGGAGATCTATCTAGAGGTATCTTAGGAATTATTATCCTACTGTGTATGTGTGGTACTAGTATTGTGACTATTATTCTGTGTAATTCTGTGTTAATAACTGTATTGTGATTCTGGAATTGTGATTGATAGTCTATATATTTGTAATTATGTTGAACAATATATATAAGATTAGTCTAGAATAATTATTCAGTAAATATCATATCTGGTTTCCTACAATTTGGTATCATAGCAGTTGATCTTAGGGAATGGTAAATACAAGGATGGAAGGAAGATTGGAACAAGTGGAGAAGAGTGTGGAAGAACAAAGACAAGAGATGAGGATCCTCAAGGATTATGTGCTAGAATTTAAAGATACTTTGGCTATTATTGAAAGGAGAACTGCAGAAATTCAGGATAGAAAAACAGGAGGGTCCAATGGAATTGAGAAAGAAAGAGAAAGTCCTTAAGAGATAGAACCAAACCACCAAGAAGAGAAGGAAAATTGCTTTCTTTGACTGGAATTACCATTGTTTTCTGGGGATGATCCAATGGGCTAGCTTTTTCGAATTGAGAGATACTTTCAAGTGAATGGTGTTGGTGAAGCCGACAAGTTGGATGTTGTTGCAGTTTGTTTGGAGGGAAGTGCTTTGAATTGGTATCAATGGATGGAGGTATGCATTCTTGGTCAGAGTTCAGAGATGAAGTTTTGGAATGATTTCTTTCACCTCAGTGTGGGGATGGATATGAGAAGCTGATATCCTTGAAACAAGAAGGCTCTGAAGAATTGATGGGGGCATTTAGGAATGGGTTGAAGGAGGATATTAAGGTAGAGGTCCGAATGGGTCGACCTATAACCCTTAAACATCTGATGGGTTTGGCACACAAAGTGGAGGAAAGGAACCTTGTTCTAGATTAGGCTAACAAAGGCAAAAAGGCTCGTTGAGTTTAGACTGAGGTTAACAATCATTGGACAGGCCAATCTGAAGGATCCACACGATGGCCTGAGCGTGCATCCATGAATTCAGGTTAACCCGACAGCCAGTCGTGGGTTTCTAGTCATTCCGATGGAGGACAAATTGCTTTTTTTTTTTTGTGGAAGCCTGGGAATGTTTCAAAATGGTATGTAAATGACAAGGAGAGGTCTGGGCAATTTCAATTCAGTGGTACCAGCAGGGGAGATGGCCGTTTCAACCATGGAGAGGTTAGTTTCGGGCGACTCATGCCTGCTGAGGAGAATCGCAGAAGAGAGCTTGGTTTGTGCTTTCGTTGTGATGAGCATTTTACTCCAGGACATAGATGCAAAAATCAGTAACTTCAGGTTCTTATAATTTCTAATGATGAAAATGAAATTGAAGAAACAAAGGAAGAAAAAAATTTTGAAGTTGGGAAGAATAAGGTGGAAAGTGATAGAACTGAATTGGTTGGTGAAAATGAGGAAGGGGAAAATAGTGCTTTAGAATTATCTACGCACTTAGTAGTGGGTTTGCCTACTCACCACACTATGAAACTGATTGGAAAAGTAAAAGGGAAGAATGTAATGGTGATAATTGATAGTGGTGTAAACAGCAGCATTTTAATTATGTGGCATTTACTGACTGTATTTGTGTTTATTTGTGTACTGTACTGGCTCTGAGTATAATATTATTGTGTAGTCATAGTTGGAGATTTTTTCCTAGTTGTCATCTAGGCTAGAATTATCTTTAACCATGCTGGATTTCTCTGTTTTAGAGGGTAGTATGGTAGCAAGTAGAAGATAGAATACGTTGCTAAAAGAAGTTTCCAGAGAGAGTGTTGGTTCTGCAATCTAGTGGCATTTGAAAGTGTGAGGTTTTCTATTGTGTACACTAGTGTTATCGTCATTGTCTGTATCCGGATATTAGCTACTTTGGCAGTAAATCAGTGTATCTTGCATCAGATAGTGGTGCCTCGCACAATTTCATTTCCTGGAATTTAATTCAAAAATTGCAACTGCCTGTTGAGAGAACTAATAGCTTTGGTGTAATGGTAGGAGATGGATATAAAGCCAATGGGGAGAAGGTTTGTAAAGGGCTAGAACTAGAAATGCAGGGAGTGAAGGTAGTTCAAACTTTTCATCCATTTGAATTAGGAGGAGCAGATTTAATATTGGGAATTGCATGGCTAGGTTCTTTAGAGGTATTCGAATGAATTGGAAGTTATTAACCATGCAATTTACGTTGGATGGGAAGCAAGTACACCTTCAAGGAGATCCACCACTTTCTAAAGCTTTGGTCTCTTTGAAGGTTATGTTTCGTTCAATTCATGTTTTGCATTATTATGCTGATTTATTCAGAATTCCAACTGGGTTGTCACCTTATAGGGGACAAGATCATAAGATTCAATTAAAATGTGGATTTCAATCCCCCAATATCAAACCTTACAGATATCCACATTAATAGAAGAATGAGATTGAAAGTTTAGTGAAAGAAATATTATAGGCCGGTATCATCAGACCGAGTACAAGTCCTTTCTCCAGTCCGGTTCTGTTAGTGAAAAAAAAGGATGGTCGTTGGCGCTTTTGTGTGGATCATAATGCTTTAAATCAAATCATTGTTCTAGATAAGTTTTCTATCCCGGTTATTGATTAGTTAATAGAAGAATTACATGGTGCTGTTGTATTTTCAAAACTGGATTTGCAGTCTGGTTATCATCAAATTAGAATTCAAACTAGTCATGAGCATAAAATTGCCTTTCAAACTCATGAAAGACATTATGAGTTCTTGATAATGCCCTTCAAGCTAGCCAATGCTCCTTTCACTTTTCAATCTTTAATGAATCGAATTTTCCAGCCATATTTAAGGAAATTCATTTTGGTCTTTTTTAATGATATACTTGTGTATAGTCCGGACTTGTTAACACATGTGTAGCATCATTGGCAGACGTTACAAATTTTACAGGATAATGAGTTGTGGTTAAATAGAAACAAATGTTTTTTTGGCCAGTCGAAGATTGAATATTTGGGGCATATCATTTCTGCTAATGGGGTGCAACCTGATCCTTAAAAGATTGAAGCCATGCTGAAGTGGCCTATTCCAAAAGATGTTCGAAGTTTAAGGGGCTTTCTTGGTTTGACAGGGTATTTTAGGAAGTTCATACAAAGATATGGTGGAATTGCAGCTTCATTGACTTGTCTTCTCAAGAAAAACATATTTGAGTGGAATGATGAGGCTCAACAAGCCTTTGAAACATTGAAACAAGCTATGGTTACAGCTCCTATATTAGTCATGCCTAATTTTTCTAAACCTTTTGAAATTGAAGCATATGCCTCTGGCATAGGAATTGGTGCTGTGTTGATGCAAGATTGACATCTTATTGCATTTTTTAGCCAACAGTTATCAAAAAAAGGCTAAGCAGAATTCAATTTATGAAAGAGAACTTATGGCTATTGTTTTTGCCGTTCAAAAATGGAGACTTTATTTGTTTGGAAATCATTTCATCATCAAAACGGATCAAAAAAGCTTGAAGTTTCTATTGAATCAGCATATTATGACCACAGCGCAACAGAAATGGGTAACTAAATTAGTGTGCTATAATTTCACCATTCAGTATAAACCAGGTCGGGAAAATGGAGTGGCGAATGCTTTGTCCCGCAAGGAAGGTTCCCTTAAATTTGGAGCTATTTCAATACTTAGTGTAATGATTGGGCTGCCTTGGAGGAAGAAATTCAGCATGATAAGAAGATAGCTGAGATTTTTTTTTTCAGTTAATTGCAGATCCGAACAGTCAACCACATTATTCAATTCAGCAAGGTCATTTGTTGTTTAAAGGTAAACTGGTCATACTTCGTTCGTCTCCCCTTGTTTTGCAATTGCTAAAGGAATTTCATTCTTCTCCTATAGGGTTCATTCTAGTTTCCTTCGCACTTATAAGAAGCTAGCCTGTTTGGTGTATTGGGAGGGTATGAAAAAAGATATTCAGCGTTTTGTAACGGCTTGCCATACTTGTTAACTCAATAAACATCAGGCTATGTCTCTGGCCGGTCTACTTCAACCTTTACCCATACCTTCTCAAGTGTGGAAGGACATTAGTATGGATTTCATTACTAAGTTACCTAAATCAAGTGGTAAGTATGTTATTCTTGTGGTTGCTAATCGTCTAACTAAATATGCCTACTTCATCTTGTTGTCTCATCCTTTTACTGCTCAAGAGGTCGCTTCAGTGTTTATTAATGAGTTGTTTACCTTCATGGTTTTCCCTATTCCATTGTTTCTGATAGAGATTGGGGTCTATCATCCTGAGTCAGATGGGCAAACTGAGGCTATTAACAAATGTGTGGAAACCTATTATGGTGTTTCGTAGGAGATAAGCCACAACAGTGGGCACAGCGGTTACCTTGCGCAAAATCCTGGTACAATACTACTTTTCAAAGGGCTGCCGGCATGACTCCTTTTTGGGCACTTTATGGGCGGGATCCTCCACTTCTTAAGTTCACCGATGAGCCTTTTAGTGTGGCTGCTGTTTCTTAACAGATTCAGGAACGCAATCTAATTTACCACAGGCCCAATCTTATACGAAGGAGTTGGCTTATAAGAAACGACGGGCATTGACATTGGATGTTGAATGTTAGAGACTTAGTTTTTGTGAAAATCAAACCTTATAAAAATTCGTTCTTTGGCTATGAAAATTAATCAGAAACTCAGCCCTCGTTTTTATGGTCCTCACAAAATAGTCACCAAGATTGGTGAGGTGGCTTACAAGCTTGCACTTCCACCAACAGCTCATATCCATCCTGTTTTTCATGTTTCTCAACTTACGAAAGCCTTACATGTTGATGTTCCTTCCTCCAATATTCCACCATTTCTCACTACAAACAAGGAGTTTCAGGTGACTCCAGAAGCTTTTCAAGGGTTTCACACTTTGGCTTATGGTACAACTGTAGTTTTAATTAAATGGGCTGCTTTACCCGACTTTGAGAGTACATGGGAATTAGCTCCTGCCATGGCTGTTCAATTTCCGAATTTTCACCTGGAGGACAAGGCGCCTCTTGAACGAGGGGTAATGTTAGGGATCTTACTATCCTACCGCCACTGCACAGTGGCGGTAGGAATCACTATTCATCTCCCACCTCTAATTTTTTGTGTATTTTATCTTTATTTTTTAACATTAATTAATTATTTTTCATGTCATATTTTTTTGGAAATTTTTTTAAATTTTTTTTTAACATTTTTTACTTATGAATGAATAGTGTCTAAAAATTTATAGATGAATAGTGTAAATAAATGTAAACAAATTTTAAAAAAATTCAAAGACATTTTTAAAAATTTCTCAAAAAATTATACAATATAAAAAATAATTATTTAATTTTAAAAAGTAAAAAAAAAACTCAAAAAACTCAAAAAAAAATAAAAAAGTTGCCTACCGAGTGTTGTCCTAATGTTAGACCCCTAGTCACTAAAGTGTATGTGAGGAGGAAGGGCAAAGGGTTCAACCGGTTATTAGGGAGAGAAAAGCAGTTACAACAGAGAGTTAATCTGACAATTACCAAGAATGAAGAGACAGATAAAAGAGAAGGAGACAATCGAAGGGGTTGTCTGGAAAATTGGAATTGGGAATTGGGGAGTGGCTAGCATACTTTGAATGCTAGGGAGATCTATCTACAAGTGTCTTAGGAATTATTATCCTACTATATATGTGTGGTACTAGTATTGTGACTACTATTCTGTGTAATACTGTGTTAAAGACTGTATTGTGATTGACAGTCTATATATTTGTAATTCTGTTGAACAATATATTTAAGATCAGTCTAGAATAATTATTCAGTAAATATCAGATCTGGTTTCCTACAGAGTCAGAATAGTTTTTGTTTTGGAGATCAATACAATTATACAGATTGTCTGTTTCCAATTCTAGCTTTCATCAACTTCCTACTTCAATATACCAGGTAATCCAGTTATAACTTTTAAGAACTAAGATAACCATCATTGTAAGCAATGTACGTTTATAAGCAAATATATGCACTTTCTTTTTGACAGAATCTGACAAATATGTGCACTACTATGTACTATCTTCATTTCCTAGTACTAAGGCTTAGTCGTTTAGACTTTAGATTGAATATCCTAAAGAGCCGGGAGCAGAAACAAACTACTAGATTTAATTAAACCTAATAACCAAATGAAATCAACACAAACATCATTGTAGTAGTGTTCTATGTGAAATATCGTGGTCCATGCAAGGCTTGGAAATTTTTTTTAGAATAAAAACAAGTTTTAATTTAAATCATGTTGCTGGGAAAACAATATTACAATAGCAATTAGTATTGAATAAATGAAGTATAAATTCCTATTATGGCAATTCATTATTCATTAATACATAGACATTTTATACCAACATTGAAGTCATTTTTAAATCTTTGAATTTCTTAAAATTGAAGAGTTGTAAGAATGTTATCTAATATATTTATCAATCAAATATTAGCTACTTTGAAGAACATATATTGATAACATTTTACCTAGACCTTACATAAAAGGTTAATTCAATTTCTTATTTCCATCCATGACTTCTTCCAAAAAATTTCTATCCATAATAATTTTTATATTCTTCATAATTTAAAGAGAAAAAGTAGAGGATAAAAGAATACTTTACAATCAATAATAAGAGAATTTAATTTAAATTGCATTTTATATTGGACCTAATAATTGTTAAAAAAATAATTATAATGTAGCTATATAATTTACACTGTTTATTATTTTATAAAATTTGTGTATAATGAATAAATATAAATCAATATGTTGGCACACTATCAGTTCTATTGTTCATAATACCAATTATGTAAATTAACATATAAACCAAAAAAGTAAATATTGTTAAAAAAAAATTGTCATATTGCCATGTGGCAAGAAGCTAAAGTCCAAGCTTCAGCTTTATATGTTTTATATATAGGTTGTGACTTTATGGTACCAAGACTAGTGACTACACACTAGTAATTCGTCAGCAGCACTATCTAATTCAATTATTCCATGGCCATTCATTAATACAATTATGCCCTGTTAGTTGATCTAGCATATCTGAAGCATATGAAGATGAAGACCGTAGATTTAAAATTAGATTTTTGTCTGTCATCATTTATGTTCATTTTTTTTTCTTCCTGAGTAGTTAGCTGAGTAGTTGGTCATTGGCTGATTTGTAGGTGCACTTACTCCTCCCTCTCCTGTTTAACTTGTATTGTGGTCTGATTCTAAAGTAGAAAAGATTATTGAATAAAATCTTATATGGTATCAGAGCATACCAAAGAATTTTCAATGTGTGAGTGACGATAAAATCTGGTATGTCCTCTTCCCGCCGACGAAACCCTTGATCAGCGTCGTCCAAATCGCCGCCACGTGCCGCTCGTCTCCCTATTGCCTAGCGACAATTTAAACCTCTAATCCACCATTTCCTATGAGTATTTGACAACACCACCTCCGCCGTCACTCTCAGAAGACTCTAACTGGACTATTCCCAGAATCTGGTCACTAGCCACCACCTCATGCACCTACACGCACCGCGTGACTCTTTGAAATTCTGAAAATTCGTTTTTTTTTTCTTAAATATAGAATGGCCACTAGGCCCATTACTTCTTATACCATCTCAGATGCTACTTCTTCTTTCGATGGTCAAAATGTCACAAAGAATCTTTCTCTTCCTATCACGGGGCACAAACTCAATGGCCAAAACTATATTTAATGGGCCAAATCTGGGTCCATGTTTATTTCAGGGAAAGGGAAGGATGAGTATCTCTATGGAGATATCAAACAACCAAATAGTGAAGATCAGTCTTTTCGAAAATGGAAGACTGAAAATAACATGGTGATGTCATAGCTTATTAGCACCATGGACAATGAAATTGGGCAGAACTTCATGTTTTATGATTTTGCTAAAGATCTTTGGGATGCAGTCAAAGAAACCTATTCTGATAAGGATAACACAGCTGAAGTACTGCAAATCAAAAGCAATCTCCATGATATTCGACAAGGATAATTTTCAGTCACTCAATATTATAAAGCTTTGACTCAATTGTGGCAGCAATTGGATGTACTTGAAAAAGTACAGTGAGATTGTACCACCAATGCAGCTAAATATAAGAAGATTATTGAAGGTGATCGAGTCGCTAAGTTTCTGTTGAGCTTGAATAAAAACCTTGATGCAGTACGTGGACACATATTTGGAATGAGACCTCTTCCCTCCATCAGAGAAGCATTTGCATAAATTGGGAGGGAGGAAAGTAGAAAGAAACTCATGTTAGGTGAATCTAGCAATACTAATAACACTGAAAGTTTAGCATTGTAATCTCGAGTTATACAAAATGGTGACAACCAAGGCAAGAAAGGAAGGTCCTGGTGTGACCATTGTAGAAAGCCTGGGCATACCAAAGATACATGCTAGAAACTTCATGGAAAACCAGCAGATTGGAAGCCCAAATATGTTAAGGGCAAAGAGACTAAAAGACTTAAGGACAAAGAGACTCGGAGATTTATTGTAACTTCTAGGTCAGAGGAAATATCAACCACTGAACCAACAACATTCAACAAGAAACATATTGAAATGCTGCAAAAAATGTTATGCCAATTCCAGCCAACATCTTCATCCACTACTTCCATTGTCAGTACAGGTTCTGTGGCCTAAAGTGGTAATTTTCTGAGTGCTTTTAAGGTCCAATCTGAGGTTTAACAACCCTGGATTACTGACTCAGAAGCCTCAGATCACATGACTAGTAATGCCTCTTTGTTCATTCAATTAAATCCATGTTCAGAGCACCATAAAGTCAGGAAGTACTCTATCCAAGGTGGCTAGTATAGGGTCAATTAAGATCTCAAAGGATATCACTCTAAACTCAGTGTTATTTGTTCCTGCTTTAACATATAATCTACTGTCAATTAGCAAACTTACTGGGGACATGGATTGCATTGCTAAATTCTTTCCAACTTAATGTGTCTTTCAGGATTTGGCTTCTGCAGGACGATTGGCAATGCTAAAGAAAGTGTGTTCTATCTCCTCAAGTGTAAAGATCAATCTTCAAATAGTCACTATGCTGGTAGCCAAATTGTTAAGATAACTAATGAGAGTAATGTTATGCTTTGGCATTTTAGGTTGGGACATCCTAACTTCATGTATCTTGAGAAATTATTCCCCAACTTATTCAGTAAAAATGCAAATTCCTTTCAATGTGATATTTGTTAACTCTCAAAACACACTCGTAGCCACTATCCAATTCGTCCCTACAAACCCACTTCTCATTTTTCATTGATCTATAGTGATATTTGGGGACCTCTCGGGTGAATAACATTTCGTAGGCTCGATGGTTCATCTCTTTCATTGATGATCACTCTAGAATAACTTGGCTATTTCTTATAAAAGAAAAATCTCAAGGATTTTGGGGTTTTAAAATACTTCCTCGGGATGGAAATTGCTAGATCAAAGACAGGCACATATATTTCTCAAATGAAGTATACACTGGATCTTTTAAAAGAAATAGGAATGCCTGGTTGTTAACCTGTTGACACTCCAATGGATACCTCCAAGAAACTTGATGTGAGAGAAGGGGCCACACTAACTGACAAAGGGAGGTACCAAAGACTGGTGAGTAAGCTCATTTACTTGTCTCATACTAGACCTGACATGAGCTTTATTGTTACTGTGGTGAGCCAATTCATGAATAATCCAACTAGTAAACATCTTGAAGTTGTGTACAGGATCCTTAGATACCTCAAGAAAGCACACAGGAAAGGTTTATTCTTTAAAAATGGGGTTAACCAAGATATAAAGGTGTATACTGATATTGATTAGGTAGAGTCCTTAACTGACAGAAGATCTACCTTGGGCTACTGTACCTATGTGATGTGAAACTTAGTCACTTGAAAAGGCAAAAAGCAATCAGTTATGGCAAGAAATAGTGATGAAACAGAACACTTGCTCTCGGAATATATGAAGGTATATAGGTAACAAGACTTCTTGCATAATTGAATATTTCATCCAATGGTCCTATTAAACTAAAATGTGAAAATCAAACTACAATTCGTATTGCAAAAAATCATGTTCATCATGACAAGACAAAGCGTATTGAGATGGATCGGCACTCTATTAAGGAAAAGATTGATCAGAAAGTTCTGATTCAAGTGGATTATACTCCTTCATCCCAACAAAATGCTGACATCCTCAACTAAAGCACTCAACAATGAGAAATTTGAAAATCTTTTATCCAAGCTGGAAATGATAAACATATATTGTCCAGCTTGAGGGGAGTGTAGATTTGAAACTAGATTTTTATCTGTCATCATTTATGTTCATATTTTTTTCTCTTCCTGAGTAGTTGGATGTTGGCGGATTTGTAAGTGCACTTACTCTTCCCTCTCCTATTTAACTTGTACTGTGGTCTGATTCTAGAGTAGAAAATATTATTGAATAAAATCTCTATAAGACAAAATGAAAACTCCCCTAGGTGTAAGGTTTTCAACATTTTTAAAGAAAATGGTCATAACATAATCTTTGCTCAAAGAAAAAGAAAAAGAAGACCATGCCCAACATTTTCCAAATTCGTGGCTGAAAATAATTGAAACTAATTAACTGCCTAAACTCTAGAGCTAGATTTACAATTTTATTATCCTGCAATCTCTTGACAACCAACTACAATTTTGGTAATTCATCTCAACTTGAGTCAGTCACTCAACAAAGTAATTACGATAACCCACAGAAGCAAAAGAGAGAAAAAGTAGGCCAAAAAGAGAGACAGAGGCATCACTATAATTGATATCTACAAAGTTAGTTAAGAGATAAGCAAGAACCTTACCAACAGTTGCCATGGTAACAATTGCAAAGTAGAGTGATGTCACATAACGCTTCCAAAAATTAATATGTCTAAAGTCTGAATAGCCATAGTCACCCATCTTTAAGCTGCCTATCCATGTATAACCTTCGTTGGAGGGGGGAATAGTGGTAGCAAGATAGTAGAAGATGCAGGCAGCTGTGTGTGTGCAATAAAGTTCAACAACAAGAAGTTTCACAATTCTTGTAAAGAGGTAATTGATCCTAATATCTTTCTCCAACCTTTCAAAATATTCAGTCACTCTACATGCTCGACTTAGCCTAATCCATAGAAGATACCTGACTGGCTCTTTTCTTCCAGTAACCTGACAAGTGAAGTAAATAAACATCACCATAAACAGAAATAAAGCTAAGCGGCCAAAGGAATGCCCAAGGGAGTCCATGACAACATACATCAAGCATATCTTTCACAAATAAAACCATGCTTAGAAAATTATTGAATTGAGATCGTCCCTGGGTGTTGTAACTTATAAGTGCCCATTCAAGAGGTTTAATCACAGAAATCAGTTAACAGCATATGTAAGAACTCGTTCCAAGATTCTACAATATAATATAAAACAAACTTTCACAAAATGGAACCATGTTTACAAATACTAAATGGAGATGGCTTATGGCCCACAGGAAAGATGAAAGATCCTTCAAGGAATTCAGCATAATAAAGTTTTACAGAATTTCATAACACGGCAAGGCAGGGCTGCAAATACTAGTTCATTTTTTTTTTTTTTTTGTGAAGATTCTAGTTTCTAAACATATAGTACTCTGATAAGAGAAAAACAGCCTTTGGCTCCAGACCTTTTTCTTTAGTTTATGTCAGACAATACGTTGGTGCCTTTCTTTCTTCATGAACACTCAAAAATTACTTCAACCTCTTTATTTTCTAAAGAAATCGTTAATGCCAAAAAAAAAAGTTTGAGGGAACTCATCCTGGCACCCTCTTTTTTTGCTGAGAGAATGCAAGAAGTTTTCCAGAAGTTACTATTTTCTTTTCTTTTCTCTTTTTCCCTTTTGTATAAGAAGTGTATATTATAACTACATTTTTGTTGGAATGCTTGGTTGATGACCGAGTAATGGGTTTATGAAGGGGTAGTGACCAAGGATCGATCTTGGTTTACCTATGATGATTTATGCAAATTGCCTAGGAATCTTCAAGGATCCTAGATCCTCCTTGGTAGGGTGTTTCAAGGTGCCCAAACCTTCCAAATTCAACACAAGGTTGATGGTAATTTCTTTCATACTTTATTCCAAAAGGAAAAACCCCTTAAGTAGCCAAAAAGGCTTACAACTTATTTTATTAAATAAACTAATTATAGGAAGAACATAGTTCGAAATAAAATGACATAATATCTGACTAATCAGGACATAATACCTGACTAATTAGGACAATATCTGCCTAAATAAAGCTGATTGCAACAACTGTGATCAGCCTTAATTATAGTTGACCTTGCCAGCTAATTCCAACAGCCAAAATAATTACTTAATCAATATCCTTGATCTTGCGCCTATACACCAGCAAATCAGTTGACTTTCCTTGAGTGCTAACAGTTTTCAGCAACCTAATAAGACTAAGGTAATTAAGATTGTCAAATTTTAGATTAAGACCTGTCCATGTTCCAACATCACAATCCAAAGGATAGGATATAGACCTTTTTTTGTCAGAAATAAATGTTGAAATTAACGTATAGTAGATATTATGGTTATGCAACATCAACTCATAATAAGGAATATAATCACAGATATTATTTTGCAGCTGTTTCTTGCTGAAAACTAATTCTAGGCTTTGTGTTTTTTTTACACCCTTATACCAAAAGAATAATTTTTGCCTCATGATTTAACGTTTAGACATTAAAAAAAAATTACTTTGCAAACGGGTAAGGACGTAGGATTAAAAAAAAAACTGAACAATCATATAAACAAAAAAAATAATTTTATAACCTTTTATAAGCCAATTACTTGTCAACAATATTATGAACTTAATCTCTTTTCATTTTTTTTTTTTCATAACTACTATTATAAACCAGTATAACGTCTCCCTTTAACCACAATAGTTCATTAGAAATGAAAACATGGTCTTAAAAAAAGGAGAGTATCCAATGCAGCAATTAGGATGGGGAAAGGAGTAATGCTTTTTAGTCTAAAGACTACGGCTTTCTAATCTTCTTTAGTCTTTACACAAGTTCCTAATTGGAAATAAATTAAAACCAAAATCAGACCTTGGCTTGTAGCCCGATGGTCATATAAAAAAGTACCTTGTAAATATAATCCCACGGCATACAACTCAGACAATCTACTACGAACCGAGACTTCAAGTACCTAGAATTGATAGGCTTTCTAATCTTCTTTAGTCTTTACACAAGTTCCTAATTGGAAATAAATTAAAACCAAAATCAGACCTTGGCTTGTAGCCCGATGGTCATATAAAAAAGTACCTTGTAAATATAATCCCACGGCATACAACTCAGACAATCTACTACGAACCGAGACTTCAAGTACCTAGAATTGATATCAACAACAACAATAAAAACTATCAACAATAGAATTTCAAAATAGAAACGAAAAAAAAATGAAAATACAATTAAGAAATTGGAAATGGAAATGGAGAAATAAGAAGGGTACCTCATGGCAATTTGATTGCGATTATAGACCATGCAATAGGAGTGGATGTCACGGTAGGCAACGAAAAACCGGACCACAATGTCGATGAGGAAAGCGAATTGGCCGGCAATGTCAAGTAGGAAGATTTCCTCCGGCAATCCTCGGAAAAATCCAAACTCCATGGGAGTGAAGAAGGAAGAGTACACTGCCCATAGCAGAATGAAATACTTCCACACGGCGTACCACCTGCAATTTTGCCAACAACATCGCCGCCATTTCTAAGAAAATGGAACTTGCTAGTGATTGCCAAGCCCCACAGAAACAGGGTGGAGTGGAGCCGTGGAGGAGTGGAAAAGAAAGAAAAGGCAACTCCTTGGCGCCAAAAGAAAGAGTGCCAGCGGCTGGGCTGGTCTTCTTGGATTTAATAGATTTGGACCCAAAAGACTTTGGACCTTAATTTTGGGCTAAGTATATGAAGTTTGAACTTTGCGCCTTTCACTGAGAAATAATATTTTGAATATATTTAATTTGTTAAGATATATTTAGATCTTTTATTTATTTTTTATTTTTTTATTTTTATTTTAAAATAAAAATTCAAGAATTCAAGAATAAAAATTTTAAAAATTCAAAAGAGAGTTAAACAAATAAAAATTAAATGTGAAAAAATTAAATAAAAAACAAACAAAATACAAACAAAATAATTAAATAAATAAATAAAAACCCAAATATATTGGTACATTCAAATATAATTTAAAAAATATAGCAAATTATAAATAAAAATTATGGTAATATATTATTTTTTTTCAATAGGTATATAAGAATTCACATAATAAATACTCTGATGTCAAATAATTACATGAAAACAATTACTTTCTTTATAAATATTCATCAACAAAAACAGAATCTCTTTTTTTAAAAAAATAATTATTTTGATTAAATATGAAGGCTAAAACCAACGAATAAAATGGTAATCTTTTATTATATAGATACACAATATCTTTCTTATAATTTTAAAATAAACATTGGCCACCTAAAACTTTTTATAGGAAAATATAATTTAAAAAAAGTAAAATATTTTAACCTTATATTTTTAAAATATACAATAGTCTCCATTATATTTTTAAAATATGTGGCACATAAATCTATTTAAAAAAATGTAATATCTTTGTTAAATACATGAGTTAGCCATTATCATATTGTGTATAAAACTTAAGTAAGATACTGATTAGTGTATACAAGGCTTAATTATATATATTTTTTATTTTTTAATTTGTTAAAGTTATAATTTTAAATTCCTTAATTTTTTCATGAACAATATGATCCCCTAATTTTATCAGAGTTGAAATTTTGGTCCTCTTAATTTTATTTTGATGAACCAAAATTACAATTTTAATGAAATTAAATAGGTTATATTGTTCAAGATAAAATTATGAAACCAAACCTGTAATTTTAACAAATTAAAAGGTAAAAAATAAAATTAAGTCTATATATAAACTTTTAATTTTTTAATTATAACAAATTATTTTATTGAATTTCACATACAATAAAAAGTTAATTATTTGCTAATTAATATTTTAAAAAATATGTTAGATTTTTATTTAATTTAAAATTATGTCTAACATCTTTTTTAAAAAGTAAAAGAATTTGTATAAGTTTCAATCTATAGGTTCGAAAAGCAGAGAATAAATATGTGTAAAACGAATAAATTTGAAAGAAGGTTAAACTTTAAAGTATTTTTTTATTAATTTTAAAAAATGAATATATAACAACAAAGAGAATTAAATAAAAGATTTCCAAAAATTACTAAAATCTCTCGCATCCAACCGCACCCCACCTGATTAGATAGAACCTAAAACTTTCAACTTTAGCCTTTCTCTTTAGTTTATCACGTGGCAACAAAGGCGATGATCGGTTAATTATTAATGTAAAGGCCCCACAAATAAAAGCAAGTTTGAAAATTGAAACGCTCGTCTATTCTATCTTGTCATCTTCAATTTATGTAAAGGGTTTTCCTATCTTAGGCTGGGCTACCGTCAGGGTATTTTCTATTTTTTATTTATTTTTAATTGTTTCATTTTTCATTTTTGAATTTGTTTCATTTTCTTTTGAAAAATTGAGTTCTCATTTTTTAATTTTTAAAATTTTTTCCTTAAATTATGTTAATTTTTTTAGAATAAACCTGTAAAAAAAATGAAATGAAAAAAATAGAAAAACCCCTGGGTAAAATAGTAAAGGCCTTTGTGTAATCTATTCTTATCGGGCAGAAGAAAAATTTGTAGGTAAAAATAGGCTTGTATAAATTAGTTCAATAATAAAAATACATATAAATATATTTTATAAAAATGAGTTAATTTTATTTTTAAAATATTTATGTATGTATTTATTATTGACATTATACATAGATTATTTATTATTAATAATAATTGTTTATATTAAAGGTGTTGAGATAATGAGAAATTTAATTCTTAGGTAGGCATCATCATAATTTGAGTAATGTTTAATAGATATGAACACTTTAATATATACATATAATTTACCAATCAAAAACAAGAAATAAAATATTTATTACGAATTCTGTGCCTATTAAAATGATCTTAAACGAGGTACGAGAAAGAAAGAGAAAAAATTGTAGAGCAGTTTACCGATGAGAGAATGAGAAAGAAAGAGAGTGAGAATAAGATACCAGTTATCGGGATGAATCAGAAATCGCCGCCAATGATCAGTAGGCCCTTCGCCGAGTGAAGTTCCACCTCTCCAGCTAACTTCAGGGTCGGTGGAACTGGAACACAAATCCAAACGATGCCTTAACCTGCTCCACCACCACCTCTTCCTCATGGAGCACTCTTCACCCTCAAACCTCTTCTCCTCCTCCTCCTCCTCCCACTCATCCTCACCTCCTCTCTTCATCCTCCCTCCGTCTCCGCCATGCACCATGCTCTTTTCCATTCTCCTCAAAGGCTTCTTAGTAAGCAGATCAGGGATGAGGATCGGGAGAGGCCTAGCCTTATAACCATGCCTTAGTTTTTTTTTTTTTTTTTTGGTAAATTGATAGTTTGGTCCACTGATGAAATTATTATTTTTTAATTAAATCTTCCGAAATTAATTGTATTTCAGTTTCCTGTCTATGTTAACTTCACTAAATAAGAATTGATAAAATTGATGACATTGATTAACAAATTAACCAAGTATAAATATATTATTCAACAATTACGTGACTTCTCCATTGTTTTATGTCATTAAAATCTTTAATTTCATATTAGTCAAGCTATTAGAGAGAGTGTAATTTTAGAAGATTCAATTGAAAAAAAATAAATTTTTACAAGACTTAAATATCATTTTTTTTCAACTTAAGTATATTTAGTAAAATGGTTTTTTATAAGAATTAATGCTTTTTTATTACATTATTATGAATCACCATTCTAAAATGTACGTTGGGTTGTAAAAGAGCTAAATTCCCATTGTTGGCCAATTATATGAATTCCAAATTTTTAAGTTTTATTTGGACGCTAGAAATCAGAACCTTAAAACAGTGAGTGTTTTAATGGTGACAAAGAGAATCACCAGAAGAAATCAGAATTTTAGATTAGGATTATTAGCATCAACTTTATGCCACTTTAATATTTTTAGTGAGTCCCTTCAATAATTTTATGCCTTAGGATAAAGCACCTTATGATAAAGGGCCATAAAGTACCGAAAATTTGTGGAGTTTTGATATCTTAGATGCTCTGCTTTGATTATATAATATACGTTTCCTACTTAGCCTTCTTATGTGGGTTTTATTGAGTTGAGCTTTCATGTGTTGGTATTGCTAGAGTTACCACTCTTTAATTTCTTGAGTGAGTACTTGGGATTGAGATTTTAAAACAATTTATTTGAAGGGTGATTCCCCATTGCTTTTTTCCGTTCGTGTGAAAAAATATCCAAAGGTATGACACTTGTAAGAGATGAATGATGAGGTCATATTCAAACGAATTTGTGCTCGTAACATCATTGCTTTCTGCAATTGCAAGATTATCCCATTTCAATTAGCTAAAACTATTATTTTATTTAAGCTTTTAAGTTTGTGCCCGTTCTTCCACTCTGAAAGAGTCAGTTGGCAATTTTCAACCCATACTAGCTGATCATTACATTCAAAGTTAGCAATGATTCAAATGGTCCATGGTCATAGACCTGACATAAAATAGAGTTTTTCAGGCTGCAAAGGAACCATTCAGATTTAGAACCTGGGCAACGGGATGCATATTCCCTTGCTAAAATTCTGATCTCCATAGCCAATGGAAGCATGATCATCTGGTAAATAACCACAAGGATTATATAAATGCAGAATATAAAATTGCCAGCGAAGGAGAAACAGCTTTTCTGAAGACAATTTAATAATATTAACCGGGTTCAGTTCAACAATAGCAACCAAGACCTGGAAAATGACAAAAGTTCGCTGCATTGCCAAAACTGCAGCAAGAACTAATTTACCTTTTTAACTTTGGCGGGAGTCAGTATTGCCCCAGTGAAGTGAACATAAATCTTTGGCTAAAGATCACATTTGGTCCCTCATGTTTTCATCAAGATTCATTTTAGTCCCTTATGTTTTATTTGATTCAACTACATCCTACAAGTTATAGAATTGAGTCATTTCTTGCCTTGCCCCCAATTCGGTTAGTTTTGCAAACAGAATGTGACTATGTGGCATCTAACATGGCTGGTATATGAGAATCAGCATTTGTAAAGCTCAAAATGGTGTTGTTTTGTCCCAAGTGGATTCCCCAATTTGAAGCCAAACGTCTTCGTCTCCAATGCCCTGATGAAACTTTTCCTTGGTCCATTGCTTGCTTCTTCCCCATGACAGCAGTTTCTCCTTCCACATTGCAACATAGTGCGATGTTAGCTATGGGTGCAGTTAGTCGTTGATCGTGTGTCCTCCTCTGACGGTGCGACTCAATTGGTAAGCTCCTTCTCCTTAAAATCACGGAAGCATAGAGGATCATAAATTAGAGAAAAAGTCATATCTTTGATACTGTTAGGAGGCTTGGCAGGCAACCTTGAATAATGCTAAACAAAACAAAAAGAGATTAAGGAACAAACTACCTCAGGCTATGACTGCAAAATTGGATTTGCTTTATTTATCTGTTCTCTCCATTTGTCTTATCGCAATTGGATTTGTTTTTGGCATGTCAGCATAGCATCAAAATGTTTTCCAGGTATCTATTCATAATTGAGCCACTAAGATCCACAAAAGCTGCCTTAATTCAAATGGCCCATACTTTTGTAGATTAACTGATCAGGTTATTATCTAGTTAAACAACAAAATTGGCACGAGAATTTAGAGGTTAAGATCTCAATTCAAACTCATTCTCAAAACTGTCTAGATTTAAACTAAGTTTCAGATATCTGACTTCTCTAATTTATTGACCCTATCAAACTAACTTTAAAAATTCTCAAAGTCACCATATTAGTACTTTATATTGTTGACTAACATCAAGTGAAATTTTACACCTTAATTCCAAGAATTATGTTTTCAACTAGTGCTATCTTTTTGACTGTCCTGTTTTAGTCCAGATTTAAACTAAGTTTCAGATATCTGATTTATCTAATTTATTGACCCTATCAAACTAACTTTAAAATTCTCAAAGTCTCTAGATTAGTACTTTATAGTGTTGACTAACATCAAGTGAAATTTTACACCTTAATTCCAAGAATTAAGTTTTCAACTAGTGCTATCTTTGTGACTGCCCTGTTTTAGTCCAGATTTAAACTAAGTTTCAGATATTTGACTTCTCTAATTTATTGACCCTATCAAACTAACTTTAAAAATTCTCAAAGTCTCCAGATTAGTACTTTATAGTGTTGACTAACATCAAGTGAGATTTTACACCTTAATTCCAAGAATTAAGTTTTTAACTAGTGCTATCTTTGTGACTGCCCTGTTTTAGTCCATAATTTGGACCAACTACTCTATTAGCTAAATTGAAGTACCAAAACTACTCTAAATGACCTCAAACTTTTCATATCACACCTTTAGGATGTCTTATTTTCAAATGGGAATGAGAAGGTAGGCATGTTTGGTTTGTTGAAAGGAATGGGAATGATTCCCTCCCTCTCTTGAGGCAATGGGTATAAGTTGACATTTTTTACCATGTTTGTACACTCTGTTGATATCTTTAAGACTTTGGAGTACTAGAATTAAATATTGGTAACCAAGCTGCAATTGCTTAACAGTTAAAAATGAGCTGTTCAACTGAGTCTGAAGTAAATAGAAACCTGAAGAAGAACTTTGGTCTATTGTCATAAGGCTAAAATTGCAACAATATCTATTGCATCAACTTGAACTTGCTAGAAGAAGATGGTGCTTGGATTCATTAAAGTGGGGGCTTCTTTGAAATTGGTACTTAACATTGTCTAACACCCAGTATTGGTGTGAAAAGTACTACATAAGCTATGAAAGTTATTGGTGAACTGTAGAGAGAAGAATAGCTTATAAAAAAATTTGATAATGTCTAATGTACCTTTGGTAATTAGTTTCAACTCCAGCAATTAGAATCATGTCTGAGACAACTAGTCCTACAAAGGGATCCAAAAACTGATATTTGTTGTTTCTCTATGATCATTAACTCTCACTTACAAGGTTGAATTGTCAGTGATTGTCAATGAATAGTTATCCTAATTTGTTTATGGATTGACCAAGCTTTGTGTCTAACATAAGGTGATGTAGTTCAAAAAAGCTGCCAATGCAAATAAATTGGCTGGGGTTGGTCCCAACTGCAATAGTGCATGACAGAAATATAAACGTCTGCCAAAACCAAGACATAAATGAGATAGTTAGTGAACATCAAGTAAATGTCAACCAATATTAGACAACACTTAAAAGTAACAAATGGTTATACATGAGTCCTCATAATGTATCATGATTATCCACTTCAATCTGCATGGTGAAACTGCATACATACATGTATCTGGATAGATGTGTAGGTCAAATTAATATTGATTTAACACATCAACTTATCCACTATCATATGCAAATTCATGTATATTTACATATGCGTCTTCACATTTTCAGTGAAAATAGATGATGTCGGGTCTAAATATTGAATGTAATTTCAGTTAGTAGTGAAAATGAGTAGTGAACAAAAAAAACATATTAGCAACAAATTTAGCATAAGCCACCAGTTAACAACAGAGTTAATAATAGTGTCTCTTATTTAGATTTTCAAGACAAAACAAATATTAAAACTAGTGAAAATGAGGCACTCAATAGTTTTTTTGGGTTAAATTGCTTATAATTCCTTTTAATTATAGTTCATGTATAATTTATCATCTTTTATTAATTTAATAACCTCATTTGATGGTATTAATTTGTGCATGTGCTGTGTGATATGATGAGAGCAATGGTTGTAAGTGGGTGACAAAAGAAAAGAAGGCAAAGTGGGGGACCAGCTGTTGCAAGTGATTCAGCACCAGCCACATGACTTAACGACCATCATGGCAACAAAGTGAGGGACCAACTGTTGCAAGTGGTTCAGCACATGCCACTTGACTTAAGGATCATCATGGCAGTAAAGTGAGGGACCAGCTGTTGCAAGTGGACGGGAATCTATGCAGAATACCTTTTTTTTCTTTTGTATTGGGAATATGTTGGAAGTTAATTAGTGGTTTTAGACTTTTTAAATTATTGTATAGTGATGTCAATTATGTGTTGGTTTTTTACGAATGATCAATGAAAGCAACTACGTTCTCTTATTTGCTGGAATCATGCATTACTAAAGTTAATGTTTTGTTCCTTACTTATAACATCTGAGTTGCACATATTTAATGTAGTAAGTTTATCAAAACTCTTTGACTGCACCATGTAGTATTACAAAACCAACCAAGTACATAAAAGTTCAAACTCAATGCAAGTGTAACCCCTAATACATCGAAGTACTAACTAAAAACATTTTGTATTCTTCATATATGGGAAGTATCTGTCAGTGTAGTTGCATACGTGGTACCGCTTCTTCTAACAATTAGCTTTGGTCTCTTTGAATGACGACTCAAATTTCTAGATCCTGTAGACTGCATAAATGGACATGAAAATGGAAGGGTTAGTAATTGAAGTTAGTGTTCAAAGTCTATTAAAATTCATTTAACAAACACATTATGATACATACCCCCGTACCATTACTTTGGGTGCCAACATTCACTTAAGCATCCCCTTCAGTGCAAACATTACCAGATCGTGTAAACTGCATAAATAGACATGAAAATAGAAGGGTTAGTAATTGAATTTAGTGTTCAAAGTCTATTAATTTTCATTTAACAAACACATTATGATACATCCCCCATACCATCACCTTGGATGCCAACATTCGCAGTATTAGTTGATTGAGTGCTAACACTTCATTTTCTCTTGTTATGCCATTTCTTACCACAGTTGGAGCACTTTTGTGTTAACCCTATTTTTCTCATCTTAGATTGGCTTCCAGATGTCTTTTTCTCATCTGTTTCCTTTCTTCTCTTTTTCTTTTATCTCTCTGTTGGTTTTCTATATGGAGGAGGCAATATATCATCATATGGTGTGGACGGCCACATGTTCCGACCATTAATGGGATATACAATGGGCATATAGCACTCCACATAATATTCTTTTCTAAAGTAAGCTGTGATGTAATCTTCTAACTTATCTCATATCCAATTGATGTAACTTATTGCATGATAGCAAGGTATCCCAGTTAATCCCCACTTTCTACAATTGCACTCCATGCTTTGAAGATCAACCACAAATTTTTCTTGATATCTATGATGATGAACTTCAAACTTCTTCTCTCCCGCCCAATTTAGTAGCCACCACCCAAATTCTTTGTATTCCCTCTCACACCTCTTTCTAATAATTGGCAATACATAACCATTGTAACTATCAATCTTGCTTCTATTCTCAGCCCATTTTTTCATCAAATAAGTTTGTATCTCCTCTAACATTGTCACTATAGGTTTCTCATGGACTTCAACGATCACACTATTGAATGCCTCTGAAATATTGTTCAATAGGTTGTCACATTTAGGATGGAAACTAAAATGGGACTTGCTCCAGAATCTTGGTGGAATCTTTATAAGATATTTGTATGTTCCATCATTAAATTTCCCTCATTGCCCTTTCCCATTATTGTGGATATGTCGCTTTAGCTGCTTTCCACATTAGTTCCTTCAATAGAGCACATGGGAATTACTTCCTGAAATTATTGTACAGATGCCTCACACAAAAACGTTGATCAACTCCAGGCAATAATTCTTCAAGTGCTGGGATTAGTCCCTGCATATAATGAATTAAAGAAATAAAATTACCATACAATTAGCTACACAAGCTACAGATGTCCAAGTAATTTATTATGTGCAACAAAATCATGAAATAAAGGATAAATTACCTTCGGTTGGTCCAAAATAAAGGTATATGTATTTTTAGACTTATATCGTATGTCTTGCAACAAGTTTGCGAGAAACCATAACCACGATCCTTCGTTTCTGCTTCGACCACTGCATAAGCAATTGGCAACATCTTGTCATTCGGATATCTCCTAATAGTAGCCAATAACTGTCCACCATACTTGCCCTTCAAAAAACACCCATCCAAGCCAATGATCGGTCTACATTTGAGGAAGTTATTTCTACATGCATCCAAGCATATATAGAGTCGTTCAAATGTAGGTAATAAAAGCCTAGGTGGGGGTGTGATATCATCTCCAAATTCCGGTGGCCTCTGAACCTTCAAAAAAACTGTAGATCAGATCATGGGTTAGACCTCCTGACCTCTACACAATAATCATACAACCGTTTAAATTGTTCCTGGAATGAGCCATTAATCACTTCTAATGCAATCTTCTTGGCTCTAGTTGCTTTTGATTTAGATAGCCCAATGTTACATTTCCTATATGCTTTTCCCATTATTTCCTTCACCTTCGTTCTTGGATTTTCTTTCAATCTATTTTCTATCCTCTTGCCGAGCCACTTAGAGCTCATTAGCTTCACCTTAAAATCTCTACTGCATGAATGCTTATTGACACAACTTCTTAGTTGCCATGTTTCTTCTCCTGGTAACCTTGATGCATATGCTACCCATTCATACCCAAGCTTGCAAGCAACCCTTACCTTTTTCTTGTCACATTTCTTGAATTTTAAACCCCTCCATACATGGACAGCATACGTTACCACAGCTTCTTTGAACTCATCTCGGTTACTAAATATGGTTCCCACCTCCCATTTATATTCATTCATGTCTTGAATTAGTTTATGAACTGAAAATTTATGTCTCATCTCGACCACTTCATCATCACTTTCTTCACTATCAAAACTCTTTAGTGACTCAGACTCATATTCAACATAATCCAAACTCCTTGTAGCACCTTCATTCAATGATCTACATGTATCCCTGTTTGAAGGTTCTAATTCATCATTTACAAAAAGTGACTGGCCTGCATTTAGTGACGATATTGTGAAGTAATCAGACTTCATTCTTGGAGGTTCTAAATCATTCGCATGGTCATCCATGGTAACATTCGCATGGTTCACTAGTTGGTTTATAAGGTCCACCTCACTTTATACTTCAAATCCGTCAACCTCATCGACCTCCTTTTCACTGTCATTAAACCTTATTTTTATTGCACTATCATCGTGGTCACTAAGTTCTTTAACTCCCTTCTCTGTCCCATCCCATTCTACCTCTATTTGAATCTCATCTGTATTAGGCTCCTCAACATAATTAGGCTCGTCCAAATAATAGACCACATACATTTGAACTTGCCTATAGGTAACAGTAATGGAAGCCATTTCCATTGCTTGCTTGTCTTCTAAAATAGGCCTAAGTCCTTCAGACAAACCCACTATGTGTTCTTTATACCTCATCTCTACACGTCGTCTATAACCCAAATTTTCCACATAATCATTAACCTTCCAAAAACTCCATTCATCCATATCGCAATTATCCCAATAAGTCACTTGACCACCCACGTAAGCCCTTTCGGGAGACTCAACAAATGCACCTCCATAGTGGACTACCACGATAAAGTGATCCATCACCAACCTGTATACAATAATATAAAAGTCAATTATCAGAAAAATAATGTTTTATACATTTAAATGGGACATTTCGTTTTGTACTAACTTAAAGAGTACTAGCATATTTATTTTCATACAACATGTTAGCAATAATAACCTTCCCAACATGTATCTACCGTGAAGGACCCATATGATTCAATTAAAGTAGTTCATGGACCACATTAGTAGGACCACAAAATAATAGAATAATTTGTATTTTTAACACAAATAGTATACTAGCACTTCTAGATGGTTGCTTTATGATGGCTAATTTTTTTCTTATCTTTCGTTTAAAACACATTTTAAAATAATAAAAAATATAGCTTTCATTTTTTCATTTTTAATTTTATTAACATTAAATTATATTAATACAGCTTTCACTGTCTTTCAACAATCTTTCACTTTGGGGCAATAACATCCCATGTGCACCCACACACAGCACATGCACATACAAATATACAATGCAAGATTCCAAAATGACACTCCACCAAACAAGTCAAGCAAACCACCTTCGTAAGGCAATTTTTTTTTCTTCAAGTTGGCTGCCTATTTGCAAAAAGTCTAGGTTACTCACATTGACTCAATTGTTTGAACAAAACAACATTGCACCATTGAAAAATAGCTCAACAGCCAAGGTATTAAATTTTGTTTCGAGGTACTGTTTCGGCTATTCAAGAAACGAAAACGTTTTGAAACATTTCAAAAATTTCGTAGAAACGAATGATTTTTTAAGAAACGTTTCGAATAAGTTTAAATAATAATTTTTTTTAATTATAAAGGAGTCTAACATGATAATAATAAAATAGATGTATATAATTAGATAATATAGTATTGAATAATTACATTTTCATTCAAATAACATTAATATAATTAATGTTCATAAATTTTGAAAATGAAACAAA
>JASKGM010064568.1:0-17184 GCA_034509205.1 Ceratonia siliqua
TAATCTGATATATATATATATATATATATATATATATATATTTTTCCTTGTGTTGTTGTAGACGGGCTTGTTAGAAGGTTCTTAAGAGATGAAGACGGTGTTAAATTTGATAGACCATCACCATCTTATGATCAAAAAGATTTTGTGCCTATTGAAGTAAAAGCTGGTTCTTTGGTTGTCATCCATGGTCATCTTATCCATCAAAGGTTCATTAAATCAATTCTTTCCGGATAATGTATACCATGAAGTATGAAAAGTAAATTCCCTTTGAATCTGAATTTTTCCTAAATTTTTCTTCTTCGCTTTTCTATATGAATGACAGTTTTGAAAACCAGTCCCCAAAATCAAGGCATGCCTACAGCTTGCACGTGGTGGATACTGATGGCTGCAAATGGGCACCAGAAAATTGGTGAGTACGGATCCTAAAATTTTAATATAGCAAAGTTTGTTTACAAGCCTTTTTCCACCGTTAGGAGCTCAATTTTTATTGAAAGGCTTATACTACCATTAATACACAATTCAACTATACCTTAATCCCAGTTGCTTGATGTCTGTCTCCGTGAACTTTTTTCTTTTGGTCAGGATGGAAAAATCTTAATCTCATCAGCTAGGAGTTATATTACCTATTTACGGAAAAGGCTGGACTTGATTCTTGTTGAAAACTTTCTAGATTGACCACATGCCTTCTCTTTTACCATACAGCCTCAGTACATTTCTTTTGGTTAATGTTCTGTTTTGACACTCTTTGTGTTACATTTCCTTGAACTGTTTTAAATTCTACTCTTTCAATTTTTACTATTTCAAAGAGGAGTATGGGCATGTACTCATTGTTATTTTGTCGTCGGTTATGGCCATCCTACAAGATGATTAGGAATTCTTTTTAGTATTTTGATGGAAGAGAACTATTTTATTGCCAAAGATAGTGGGGTGCTTGCCTGAGTGCTTAATATAAAAGTATAGCTGCCTCATTGTTTCCTAAGAGTTAATTATAAAACTGGTATTATGTGAATCTACCTATGAACTTGTGGAGTATTAATCAAGATAATTTTTTTCTCTCTTTTACTTCTCCCTCTCAAAAGATGGTATGCTAATGGTTATCAGACTACAGAATCTTGGTCTGTAGATCTGCCATAAAATTTCAATGGTTGATCGTTGCTGAATATCAAAAACAATTATTTACATTACATTTCCTTAAGCTTGGTTTCTAGGTAAAAAGCTAAGTAGTACAAGCACTTGAGACAGACAAATCTGTCTCACCCGGTCCAGCTATCTCACTGGCAGGATAGGTGGGCATTTAGCATGGGGTCTTCAGAACTATCCAAACCTGGCCCCAAAGAAAGAGCTTGAACTTCATAATTAAGCCCGAAGGTTTGATATTGAACACATTTTCAAGCTCATTTTTAAAACTGGGTTGGGCAGCCTAGGCCCATATTTTATAAGCCATACAGGCCCGGCCCGATTTTAATATATTATGTTACAAAAAGAATTATATGTATGATATTTTTATTTTTTATATAAAAAATAAAGAGATCCCAAGTCCTTAAGTAGAATAAGATAAAAGATATTAAAATGTATAATATTTTATTTCTTTTTTATATAAAAAGGACAATTTTATTAAATAGGATTGGGGCTGGCCAGGCTGAGGCTTTAAAATTTTAAACAAGGTTGGGTTTGGATCCAGAGTTTAAATTTAAAATTAGGCTTGGGCTTATGTAATAATTGTTATTATTTGGTATGGCCCTGATCTGACTTAGTTTTTGGCTTTTTGCCCACCCTAGTGGCAGCCTATGCTTGTTGTAGTAGATGTAACTGGGACTGAGCATCTATGTCCCACCAATTGCTGCTGTATCTTGCTAAACACTTTCTTTTGTCTGTCAAATTCTCTTTCAGGATCAGACGGAAAGTGGAGCCAGAGCCACTCTTTGTAAGCTGATATTTAAGCTGATCATTCATCCATGATCACTGACTGTAATCATGATTAGCAAATAACCAAAACTAGTAGTTTCTGTTTCCTTATGTAATGTGTAATTCAGAAGTTTTATGAACCGAGGACTCTTCATTTGTTAAAATATTGTAATAATGATATACTTTTCACTGTTCATATCAGCAAGTTTCCTATCTTGCTATGTAATGCAGTTTGGTTGGCTTGTCATTCCGACGATAATAGATTCAGTTTACGTAGCTAGTTAAACTAAGTCAATAAAAAATAACCATGTGGACATATAAGGTGACTTTAGTGGGACCCTATTTTGAAATGTCTATATGTCTATATTGGTTTAGTCTGTCTAGATATACTAAAATTTAAATTTACAGAAGTATACTTATACTTAGTTTATAAGTTTAGGGTATTGTTATGCTACCTTCCTAAAATGAGAATGGGAGGGTGGCATAATTTTGATATCTCTTATTTTAATTTTTTTCTCGTTTGTTTTTTTAAATTTTTTTATTTTTAATATTAATTGAATATTTTTTGTTATATATATATTTTAAAATTTTTTGAAATATTTTAAAATTTTTTTTAAACTTCTTGTATTGTTCATTTATTATTTTTTAAAATTTACTTTTTGAGCAAATTTTTTTTTAAAAATATAAAAATATTTTAATAAATTTTTTTTAAATATGACATATTAAATAAGGGTAACACTACGGTACAGTCTTATTTTTGGGGTTGTACTGTACAGTCCATAGTAAAATATAGCATTTTTTTAATTTTTTGGCTTAATTTTTTTTTATTTTTTAACATTAATTAATTAGTATCTATGTCATATAATTTTTTAGAAAATTTTTTAGAATTTTTTTTAAAATTTTTCACATTTTTTATACACTATTCATTCATAATTTTTTGACACTATTTATTCATAAATAAAAAATATAAAAACATTTTAAAAAATTCTTTAAAAAATATATGATATAAATAATAATTTATTAATATTAAAAAATAAAAAAATAAAAAAAATTAAAGGCGGTAGGCTACGGCCCCAAACTTGGGGCGGTAGCCTAGAGGTATCCATTAAATAATTAATTAATAATAATAAATAAAAAAAATATGACCAAAAAAAAGAGATGGAAACAAATTAAGTTACGTTATTGTCCTAAATTAGAGTAATAACTTAGGCCTGGTTTAGTTTTTAAAAATTGTTTGTTTATTTTTTTGTTTTGCGAGAATAAAAAAATTTGTTTTGGTAACTATTTTTATCAATTATTTTTAAAATTTTTTTTTTAAAAATAATGACTAGAAAACAAAAAATAGAGAACAACTTTTTTATATTTTAGTTTGTTTTCGTCATCTGTTTTTTAAAAATATAAAAAATAATTAATGAAAAATATTTTTATCTAATTAAGTTTTTTTTTTGTTTTATAAAATTATTTTTTAGATTTTTTTTCAAAAAATACTTAAAAAAATAATAAAACAAAAACTATTCCAAATAACCCCTTAATTTTTTCATAAGTTTATCCCATTTAATAGTTGTAATTTTTTTTTTAAAGGTCGTAGTAGTAGTTTTATATCTATGTTAAATACCAGCATTCAACTTAGGTATATAAAATATATGAGAATCTTAAATGCAGGAATGTGAATTAATTTTAAGATTACAAGAGAGAACTCGAAATAGTGAAGGAGAAAAATAAAATTGCATGACGTTCTTGAGAATCCGATTGAAATCTCCAATTGCCAATAATAGAATGGATTTCGTTATTATTTTATTGGTACTTAAAATCAATGTATGATAATAAATAAGCTTTTTCGAAAATTTGGTCATATCTATCTGGATAAACCATGGCAATTCATCGTTAGGGAGAAAGAGTTAATAATGAGTTTTAAGTATGACAAGTTGTACAAGAGGGAGGATTATTTCTAGCTTTCTCAAAAGTTCACTCACAAACTTTAAAAAGATTTTTTTTTTATTCTCTTTCTAAAGAGAAAGAGATGAGAGAGAGAGAAAATTCTTTCTTTTTTAGAGTGAGTAATTTTGTGATAAATGCTTTGTGAGGGAAGCATTCTATATAAGAAGTGCTTTCAAAATTTCTAAGATTTTATACCAACATATATACAAATAGTTGAGAGATGCTATTTTCAAGAAGTATTTTTTACATAAAAATATTTTTCACAAACTCGAACAAAATATTCTTTTTAATCAATTAACATGCAACTGAATTATGTAAGATAAATGAAATAAATTATAATGATTGGTTAAAAAAATCTTTTATGAATTTTGTGAAAGATATTTTTGTGAGAATAACATCCCTCTTTGACAAACTCCACTCATAAATCTCTTACAAATTTACTTTATATTATCACACTCATTTTAAGTAGCTACTATTCATTTATCTCACTACATATCATCATCGCACTAGAATTGAATTATCACATTTTTGTATGGTAAGATGGATGGTGTGAGTGTTGTGTTCTTGAGGTGGGGGTAGAAAAAAAATACACTTACTCATCAACATTTATCTCACTATTTTTTATATATTATCTTATTATTCCATGAGTGGTGAAAAAGACTTTCTTGTATAAAATGCTTAACTTGAGTTAAAACGAGGACGGTAGCAGGCAGAAGCAGCGTAGATATATGCTCCCAACTTTATTGCATTTGTATGGCGTTGCTTAGCTGGGTGTGGGCTTCCTCTGCTGTACTGTATTTTGATGTCTTATCTTTCTCTCTCTTTTTGACACATTGTCTCTGCAGACATTCAGTGATATATGAGAATCCTGCAACTTCCAGTTTTGCAAAATCAGAGACAAACCCTCACCTCTTTCACTCTTCAATTATCACTGACTCATTTGCAAATAAATGAAAACTCACCGCTCTCTTTTCGCTGACGTACCTCCTTTCTTTTCTTTTCTTTTATTTTTTACACTTCTGCTCAGTAACTCTCATTTGGTGGCTCACGGGTAATTTTCTGTTCTCATACGAATATATGGGTAATTTTTAGTACTTATAAAATATGAGTTAAGAAGCATGAATATGTTTATTTTGTTGTCGTATACTCGTGTTTGACATATCATGATGTTGAACATAATCACAACACGTGTTTGGCAATGTATAAACATGTTCAAATAATTTTTTTTTTGTTTGAACACACGGTTTGTCATTTTTTTTTCATTTTTTTAGAATGTATTTTTTTAAAACTAGATTCACTTGTAATTATATTTTATTGTGAAATGATGGATTATAATGACTTAGTAATATCTCTTGATTGTTTGTTGTGAATAGATGAATTAGAATGACTTGAAAATATTTTTTGTAATTGTAGTTAGTTTTGAAGGGAATATTCATATTTCATACATGTGTAATTCATATTTATTTTTTGTGTGAGAGAATATAATGAATTTTTAATATTTTGATAAAATATGAATCTAATTAAAATTTTACTTGTGTTGTTATATATATATATATATATATATAATAGTGTTTACAAAACAGTAGAAACTACAAGGTCAATAGGAAAATAACATGAAACATTACAGTTATTAGATCCATAACTAATAGAACAACATATCAAGGATGGATTTAACTTCCTCCATATAGGATCCATACAAGTAACAATTAAACCTTTAAGAAAAATATGAGTAAATCAACACATATTTCTTCTTCTAAGGGATACAAGAGCCTTAAGTTTCAATAACTCGATAATGGCATTCTTGGAATCCAATATAGCTAATGGCCCTGTATATTTTAACTACTTTCCAAACTTTGAAATTATTTTGAGAAGGAAATACCTCAAGATGGCCTTAGTACTTAATACCAATATAGTACAAAAATTTAAAGAAGGATATGAAGACGTAGGTATCGTTTTTAGAATACAATACAAACTCTTGAAAAATTTATTTAAAGTAGGAGTTAAAAGAAGTTCCAATAAAAATGAGACCATAATTATAGAAGCTAACCTAGATAAGACTAAGGTAATAACACCTAAACCCATTAAACATGAAAAAATGTTAGCCAGACTTCTAGAAGATTAGAAATTTGAATAGATTTCCTCTCCTAAAAGGGAAAAAACCACAGAAATCTCAAAAATTATAGAAGACGAAAATGGCAATGTTACTCTTAGGATGAAAAGAATGTCATCTCTAAGGATAACCGAACCTAAGGATAGACCACAACCTTCAAGATACTTGTGAGTTCAGACAATTCTACTATACATTACAACCTAGTCGGTGTGAACTTTAGACTAAATATACCATAATCGATTTATCAAGAGGAATCACTGAATCATTCCCCTACAATATCTCAAGTCATGGTAATCACTAAAGACTTTGAGATAAACAAAGACTACATAAGAAAAGATTTCTTATCAGACCATAATAAAGACCAAAGAAAATGGTACTTCTTTAACATCTTTACTAATAAACAGAGACACCAATCGTTACAACAATTCTATAACGATTATAAGAAAATAAGAGAAAATATTTATTTCTTTCAATGGTTTAACATTTTTTCAAGAAAAAATAATATACCAAACCCATTTATCCCTACATAAATGTAACCTCCAAGATTACACAAACTTGGAACAAATAAGATGATACAAAAATAGAGTCAACACATCCTCATTTAGAAGCTATTAAAGCTAAAACAAAAGAAGAAATAGATGTAGAAGCTTCTCCCTTCAAAACTATCACCTCAAGCCTTAGTGCAACACCTACAAGAAATGACATTAAAATCACAAAACAATTATTTAAATCAAATCCTTTCTACTATATCTAAACAGTTAGACAAAGTAGAAAATCAAATTAATATGAAAATTGTAAAAACTAACCTTAAAAAAGGAAACTATCAACATATATATCCTCAACAACCAATCTACAAGAAAGAGACAATATCACCAGAAGACAGTAAGAAAGTTAAATTAGGAAAACAAGATGTTTCAGAAAAATTAATAGAAGAAATAACACAAAAGTTAAAAAAAATTTACCTACAAATACTAGCTTTAGCAGCCCAACCATAAATACCATCTCTCAACAAGATGAAAAAGAAAATATCAACAAGATATATTACAAAAATTCTAGTCAAAATCCTCCTTTAAAAAACACTAGAAACTATTATAGAAGACATATCTTTCCATATACACAATACGAGGAAAGAAATTTCTTCATAGAAAGTAGTTATTCATGAGAATCCATCATTGAATGGAACATAGATGGAGTCAGTGTGCACCATATCCTGAATGTAATACAAAACATAACCGGCTACAACAGCCTATAAGGTTAAAGGAAATCATGAACCACAAATAGTACAAATGTTAGTCACAAGATTTATTGGACAACTTAAAGAATGGTATGATAACTTCCTATCAGCCAAAGAAATACAAATGCTCCTTATGGCAATAAAACAAGAAGTTCAAGCAGAAGGACAACAACCAATAATTGTCTCAGACATTATAGCAACCCTTATTTATACATTAACCAAACACTTTACTAGAGATCCTTTAACATTCCAATATAAGATAACTGAATAGTTAATCAGCCTAAACTATCCAACAATAACAGCTTTTAGATGGTATAAAGACATGTTTCTTACAAAACTCTACTCCAGAACTGATTGTAATGCAGATTTCTAAAAAAAAAAATTTATGGCAGGTTTACCAAAACTCTTTGCCGAAAAGGTTAGAGAAGCCATTAGGAAATAATTCAACAATACTATACCTTATGGTTAACTTACTTTTGGTCAAATCATAAACTTTATCACTACGAAAGAATTAGCCATCTATAATGATTTAAAGTTACAATACAAAATTAAGTCAAAATTAAAAGACAATAGAAAAGAATTGGAACATTTAGTCAATAATACGGTAGAGAAGATACAAGCCCTTTCCTTTAGTACCAGAAAAATTAGAAAATACCATAAATCTCAAAGTCAACCCTCTGATAAAAGATACAAGAAGCCATATAAAAAATATTCAAAATCCCAATCTAGTTCATATAGGAAACTATACTCAAGAGACAAATATATCAAAAAAGATATAGTTTGTTTTAAATGTGGAAAAGTAAGATATGTCTCAAAAACTTACAAAACAAAAAAGAAAATTAATAGTTTAGAAATAGAAGATAAACTTAAACAAAGTTTAATCAATGTAATGATAGATGAAAGCTATCAGACTTCTGAAACAGAAGAGTAAGATAGAGAAAGTAAAGACCAAATTAATAATATTCAGGAAGAAACAGATATATAGGGTGTTTGAATGGGATTATTTCTCAAATAAACTGCTTTTTTTTTTAAAAAAAAGTGATTATTTTATAAAATGGTGTTGGGATACATGCTTAAATTTTAATTTCTTATTTTAAAAAAAAATATGAAATTCTGCTTTTGGAGGAAGCTACCATTCTGATACTTAAAAAAAAATACTTTGAATGTAAGAGAGAGAGTTATTTTCAGACAATTTTACCCCTACACATTTTTAGTAATGACAAACATGTCCTTTAGGGTTAACCTTTCCTATTTTCACATTTCACGGTTTCACCTTTACCTTATTCCAGTTGCTAGCCTCCTCCCTCTCATTAAGTATTGTACCCATCGATTGGATTAAAGTTGCGCAAAGATCCTTGTGGAGTAATCAAGTGAGCATCTCTATCATTTCTTCTTAAATATTTCTCATCTCCTCATCTCTGTTTTTCCAGTAATTAATTTCCCTTCTTGGTGTTCTTCTAAGCTTATCACTAGTCAATGATTTTAGATTCTATCCATGTATTTATGTCTCAATCACTAGTCAATGATGTTATTCTAAGATTATCACTAGTCAATGATTTTAGATTCTATCCATGTGCTAAGAATGTTCCTGAGGAACATGGTATAAAATCAGGATGTTTCATGTCAACTTATAGCAGCTGAAGACAAATATTGCTTAGGTGATAGAATTTAATTGCAGTGAAGTCATGGAAATCAAAACAGAGCTTACTCCATCTTCTCCAATAGCATGTTTTAACTCCATCTTGTTCTTCTTTCATACACCAGAAATCCTCCAATCTTCTTTTTGTCACCAGTGGACAATTCCATCTTCCAATATCCTTAAAATGAATTTAAGCTTTCAAAAGATTAAGAGTTCACAACAGAGCCTTGAGGTAACTCTCCTATTTTGATGCACATGGAAAACCGTCGAATCACAAGAGTAAACAAATATGGAAACAATTACATAGGAATCATCCACATTAAATCTTTGAATCAATTAAAGTATGCAATATGAGTAACTATGTAAGTAAATAAAAGCACATACATAAATGTGAAGTTTATTTTTTGGATGAAAAATACCGAATAAAAACTGAAAACACTAGAGAAAATTAGACTTATTTGACAAACAAATTATATATCAGGATATATCAAAAGATGGTAAATCCACTTGGCCCACCCTCTTGAATACCTATACACACAATTATATTGAAGTATTAATATAAGAACACTTATTCATAAAAACATAGTACCATATAAATAGTATAAAATGCGTGTATGCAATAGTAAATTAATGATAAAAAAGGGAAAGAGATTTTGCTTAATATAATCAAGAAAGTGAGTAAACAAGGAGCAAGAGAAACATTCGAGATAATATTGGCTTGCTTTGTCATTGAGAAGTCAAAGAAATGATGCATATACAGCACTGTTAAGTTCCTTTTTTCCTAGGAAACGATAGCATGATGAATAACAACTTCAATTTGATTAAAATATTAGATATATGAAATTGACTTCGAAATTCAAGTTTTGACCAAATGAGAGGCGTTGGATTTTGCTGTGAGTCATAAGTTAGTATTTAGACAAAACAAATATGATTCTACAAAATTCGTTCAAGGGCCTTCAGATTTGGTATTCCCATTTGTCTCCATCATAGCTCAAAAAAAGTAAGAAAACTGGAGGAGACCACAGGAAAAAGGGCTTACCTCCTTGAAGCTTTTCCTCACTCAATTACAGAACAATAGCCACTTGACAAAAAGCAAAAAAATAAGAAGTGAAAAATAAATAATGATTTCTATGACTACTGTACACTTAGAGGAAACCATATAGAAGGAATGAAATTGACCGAAGTACATATTGGTAAAGGAACTTTCTAAGTTATCGCCAATAATTACTATTCATCTCTCACATTTTATTTTTATTTTTTTTAGTTTTTTTAATTTTTTAATATTAATTAATTATTTTTTATGTTATTATTTTTTAAAAAATTTTTAAAAATTTTTTTTACTTATAAATAAATAGTATCAAAAAAATTATGAATAAATAGTATAAATAAATGTAAAATATTTTAAACAATTTTTAAAAAAATAATTAATTTTAAAATATTAAAAAAATTACCTTCCGCCACTTTTTAGGAGTTTTAGACCGTATGACAGGATCCTTCTCTTCTAGTTGTAGACCTTTTTTTCTTGCACATAAAAAGAGGCTGGTTTATGCTACAAAAGCCATTCTCCTTCTCACAGAAAGTTTTAATTGATTTTAAATTTCTATTAATAGTATAATTAACTTAATGTTTTTTATGAACATAGATGAAATCAATTATCTGAAGACTCATTTATGGTTTATTTATTTATTTTATTTTATTTTTTATAAATAAAGGTGTAACATTGAGTAGGGACTCAGATTTTAAGTTGCAACATTACAATCGTCGATATAGGTTAATTGTAATATTGTATATAAAATATATATGTTACAGTGAGCCCAATACTTAATTTATGATACCAAAAATTAGATGTTATCTGATTAGATCAAAATCCTTCTAAGAAAAAGTCACTATTAATTCCATACTTAATAGTTTTTTTATTAGTTTAATATTCAAGAATATGAATCCATTTCAATTCTATAAATTGTTTTATCTTGAAAAAAATAATGTGGAGATCATTTTGATATATTAAAAGGGTAAAATTAAAAAGAAGTTATACTCTCAAATATTAAAGTAATATAAAAAATTTATAAAGTATAAAATTATGAACGTTTATAAAATAAATATTTAGAAACCCTCAAATGAAATAATAAGTTGAGGACACTTGAAATTTGTTATGCTTATCTCTTCCCCTCCCCCTACTAAGAAAGGCATTTATAAAATGACTTGTAAAGATGCCTTTGCTTCTAACTGATGTTTAAAACTCGCAAGAGATGATATTTATACCTAAAGTTTTATTAAAAAATAATTTCTCATAACTATTCAGGTTTAAATTATAATGTAACCATAATTACAATGTTATTGTTCCCATATTTTGCAATCCCATCAAATTTATAAATATTACAGTTTACATTAACCGTAATCACCCAAATTTTTTTTCCGATTCATTTGACTCTGATCAAAGTTCATATTTGGTTCAATATTTGTTCACTTTTTTTTTTTCACCCAACTATAGTCACCATAACTTAAAACTTTCTAACTATTACATAAGGTACTTCTACATATGACTCAAAATGCACGTACAGTCACTCTCTACATGCATGATTATAGACATTCAAGAAAGAAAATAAAACCAAAGAAACAACTGCATATACTCTAAAACACATGGATATACCAGCTTCCTTCAGTCTTTCAAAGGCAGGAACTCAAAAAACTGGCTGGAGGTAATCTTATTTCCCAGAGAATTAGTTGAGGCACAGAATCTAGATTTCCTTTCATTGAGAGAGATGCCATCATCTTGGTCATTTCTCTTAAGTGGGAAAAGCTCAAGGGTCTTAGTTTTTGCATATTCTTCATCATAGTAAGTGAAACTTTCTCTGTTAAGCAAAAACGGTAACCTGTAACTTTGAGATATTAAGTTTTGTGGGAGAGGAGGAGTTCTGTGTTCTTCTGCTACTGAAGTTGAAGTAGTGGTGGTAGTTTTTCTGAGGTGATTGGAAAGAGAAAAAGGCATCTCTACATTTTGGCACGTAGCTTTTCTTCCTGATACTTCTCTGTCCTCAAGTTTAGTCCACCCATTTGGTCCACTTTCTCCTATATCCAGTGAAGCAGGTTCCTGCAAAATGCAGATAGCAAAAGTTGAAAGTTTGTAAAAGAAACACGCAATGTTGGTGTTTTTGAAAGAAAGAGAGAGAGTGGGTTTTTGAGAGTGAATTCATTTCATTTCATTCATTCATTCAGTTCAACATGGAGTCCAAGAAATTCTGAGCTCTAGCACAAAACAGCCCCAACAGAAAGTAAAAAAAAGCAGCTTTTGAAACCTCTCCTTTTTCCAACATACAAAAGCTCCTGTTGCTTTCTTCCTCTTCTTTCTTTCATTTTTTCTTCTTCATAAACTTATTGGCCTTATCTTTTATTTGACCTCTTGAACAAGTATGTAATTTAATCTATTATTTTTCACCAGACTTTGCTTCATACTTGTATCACTTTAACTTATGAGAATATGATTTCTTAGATGTTTTAATTCTCAAAAAAATGGTGTTATCATTTCAGCATCTCAAAAAATTAAAATTAGAAAAAATTATACTCTTAAAATATTAAAGTTATAACAAAAAAATTTGTAAAATATTAAATTGTCTGAAGGTATCTATGCTTAACAAAGTTGAAAAACATGCTGTAGAAATATTGTACGGGCACGAGCAAAGCCAAAAGTAATGCACAGACCTCTGCAAGTCCACTGCAGTTGGAAGTGGATGCCCACTTCTTTGTCTCTTTAACTTCAGCACCTGTCCCTCTCAACCCTGTAGTCAAAATCCAAACAACCAAGTCCAACTTCAAATCTTTCATACTTAAAATAACCACAAAATCATTCTCTCTCTCTGGCTCTCTCTCTCTCTCACGCTTACTGTTGTAATCATAAGTTTTATATATACTCTTTTCACAAATAAATTTAATAGAGAAATAGTTTTAATGAGATTTTTTGAATTCTTATGCAATTACTTCAATACTTTATATACAATTCATGAATAAAAATTATGTAATTTTGTAACTTTGCAGTTTAGGCATCTTTTGACCACTAGAGGATAAAGTACTTCTACTTCTAGTAAAATCTAATAATATAATAATGAATACTCTTTCTTTTTGTTTTTAAAATAAGATTTGACTATTTTATGAATATATAAATATAATAATTTATTTATTTTTCTTAATCTTACACTATATTAATATTAATAATGAATTGATTTTCATAAATGAACCAAATATCATTTCTAAAAAATAAGAAAGTAGCTGAGATTTAGAATTTATGATTTAAAATTTAGTTAAAGCTAATTTAACCAGGAAAAGAGTAGTCTCAAACGTGGTGACGGTATTAGAGGATTGTAATCACTAGCCGTACCTGCAACCTCATGCTTTTCTGAGCTTCCCATAACGGACCGCTCTTTATCTTCAGCAGAATCAGAAGCAGTAGTCTCCTCCATCTCCCGGCGACGACGTTTCTGGCGCTCTCTTGCTTTGTGATTCTGGAACCAGTAGAACACATTCTTCCCTTCAATCTTGCCAAACCGACGGAGCTGCGAAGCTATCTGCTGGATTTGTTCAGCTGTAGGTGTCTTCGTTCCTTGCCTGTACAATTCTTCAAGGACTAGTAACTGAGCTGGTGTTGGACTCCACCTTGAGCTTTGCTGGGATTGCCCATGGAGCCCTGTACTTGTACCTTTCTCTGCTAAATTATGATAGGAATTCATAACTAAGTGTTCAGTTCAGGATATGGTCAAATTTCTTAGCAGACCCATAGAAGCAAATGATCAAACGAATGTTAAGCACATAAAATTAAAAGTAGCCTAGATTTTGAGAGATTCAAGTATTCTTGGCTTACCCAGATGATGAATTGAGGTGAAAAGATTAGCTAAGTGTTCAGTTCAGGATATAGTCAAATTTCTTAACAGACCCAAAGAAGCAAATGATCAAACGAATGTTAAGCACATTAAAAGAGGCCTTAAATAAGAGAGATTGAAGGAAATTAACTTCGCTTACCCAGATGATGATTTGAGGTGAAAAGATTAGCTAAGTGTTGAGTTCAGAATATGGTCAAATTTCTTAACAGATCCATAGAAGCAATAGATCAAACGAATGTTAAGCACATAAAAAAAAGCCTAAAATATGAGAGATTTAAACAAACTTGGCTTACCCAGATGATGATGTGAGGTGAAAAGGTTGGTGCAGTGGGTACAAAAACAATAAGATTGGGATAGTGAGGAAATAGCAGTGATTTTGGGAGCTACAGAAGAATTAAGGGTGGAATTTGGAGTTACAGAGTGAAGCTTGAAGGAATTGAATGAATCAGCCATATTGAGAATGAAGCCAGAATCCAGATGACTGCCTAAAAGCTAGCTCTGTGTTATGTTGTACATTGGTATCAAAGGTGTTTGCTTTTTGTTGTTAAAAAAATGGATGGGTTTTTGTGTCCAAAAGAGTGGAATGACAAGGGCAGAGAGAAGAGAGTGAATGATGGAGATGAAGTTGAGGAGGGAAAGAGAGTATTTGTAGGAGCAGAGAACGTTGTAGTAAAAGCTTTAGGGGGAGCAACAAGCAACAGAGAGTTAGTTGACCACTCTATCTTATTAGCAGAAACCAGAGTTTCAAATCATGAGTGAGAGAGAGAGAAAAAGAGAAGGGAACTGTGGAGAAATTCTATTAAAAAACAAAACAATTAAGAAGTTAATGATAAATAAACAGTTGAAGAAAAAAAAATCATAAATAAACACTTTAAAAAAAGCATAAATAAACACATCTATGTTAAAGGTAGGTTTGGGAAAAAAAATTAGGTAGATTGGCTAATGTACGTGTAAATCAATATATAAATGAATAAGTAAATATATTATAATGGGTCTTATTTGTTATAAATTTTTTATAGAGGGTCTATCCAAAAATTTATTATGATTCTCACGAACAAATATCTAACATACTTATATATTTATGTATAGTTAATTTAAATGTTTTAATAAATTAGAGTTTACTCCACCATGATTTGGCTCAAAATATGTAATTCAATTCTCTTGTAATTTTTTTATTCTCTTATTGCTTTGCCACTTCGTAATATTTTGTATTCAAATTTTAACCAAAAAAAAAAGTTATATTAAATTTATCATTAAAAGTATGCTTTATTTAAATTTAAAATTTTTTGTAATATTTTTAAGTTATTGTTGAGATTAAAGTAATGGTTTTAGTTTTCAAATATCAACTTAATATTATACTACTCCTTCCGTTTCATATTATCTGTCGTTTTAAAAACTTTATTTTGTTTTAAATTATCTGTCATTTTACATTACCAATGAAGTATTAATTATTATTTTTCTAAAGTTACCCTTATTTATTGTTATCCTTAATAGAGTAGTAACAAAAATTTAAGTTGACTTTAATAAGAGTAATTTAGTCAAGTATAATTATTTTTTGTTAAAATTGAGGTTATTTAATAACTACCTTAATTTTTGTGCCATTACCTTAAATGACAAATAATTTAAAACAGATGGTATAATTAACCCCATAAAATTGTTTGAAGCATAGGTAAAAGAAAAGTTTAACAATAAAGTATTGAGTGTTTGAATATTCAAAGTTAAGTTAAAAAATATTCTAAATAATTAAATAATAACCAAATAAATTGGATCGGATCTCGTCATCTTGCATCACCACATAATGGGATCAAGATCTGTTAAAATTGTGGCCGTCGTCTATGCAAGGGTGACCATAACTTTATATACTTTGTGATGTTCTTATTAAATTTTTTTTTAATTTTAATTATGATCATCTAATCAAACACGGATGGCCTTAATTGCAAGACATGACGGTTGAAGCAATCTGTTTTTCAAATAAATTACAAGAATCAAAATGACACATTTTAGGTCATAAAAAAGTAAACTGATTTTGAAAGTATCTACTTAAGAGAAAAAAATTTAGTATTATGGTATCACTAACTCAATATTATTATTTTTTACAAAAAAATTAAGTTTTTTATAATATACTCTTTTTATTTTAAAATAATTTTTATTTGAAGAGTTTTAATTTATTTTAAATTATTTATTATTTTACATTATTAATAAATTTTTTTTAATTTATTATTATTATTTATTATTATCTTTAATGTATTAATAAAGACTTAAATTAATTTTAATAAAAATAATTTAATTAAATTAATTTTTATTGTAATTAATATTATTTAATAATTTTTTTAATTTTTATATATTAGTTTAAACGTTAAATATTTTAAAAGGTTGAAAATATTATGTGTACTTTATTAACTACTTATGAGCTCCTGCTTGAGCGGAGAAGTAGGAGATAAGAAGAGTAAAGGTGTGAAAGAAGGACAAGACCGATTATGTTGATGTTATTAAAGTTGCTGCATCGTCCCCTTCCTCCCTCCTCCTACGTAACACGCGCAAACAGTTATTTCTTCATTCACTCTTCCTTTCTCCTCACCCCTTTTTTTATTTTCTATTTTTCGAGATTTGTGATTAATAATGCATCTCTGACTATAAATAAATCAAATTATTTTTGGATAATTTCAGCTCAACTTACATGGAAGTTAGAGTTTGGTTTACTTATTAATTAAGCAGATTTTAACATAATATAAAATTTATTTAATTAAATAAATCAAAATTAAAAATTTACCACTTAATTCATTTAGTTTAACATAAACAATTTATTTTAAAATAATTAATTAATTATAAATTTATTTAACTTATTTAATTAATTTAATACATTTATGTAATTTTATATATATTTAAATGAACCGAACTTAAATTTATTTATAAATTCATTTAATTTCACAAGTTATGCTGAGCACACTAAATCTCGATTCATCTATACTCTTACAAAGTTTGATACAGTGTTAATGTATAAGCCACTCACTTTTCTTTCACAAAAAACATTTTGGAACAATTTAATATATTGTTATCTTAAATTCTTATATTTTAATATAAAATATTAAAATATAAGATATTATGATATTTAAGATTTTTATATTTTATATAATAATAAAAAATTATTAAATAAAATATATAATTAATATTTTATAAAAATTATCAAATCTAAAGTGATGTGATGCTCAGATGTAATATTTTTATAATTTTTTAATAATATAAAATATTATTTAAAATAATAATATTTTATTACATTTTAATATTTTAAATGACACATAATATATTAAAAAATAATATAAATATGCATTTAAGATATCAAAATAAAAAAATAATAGCATATCAAATGCTAAAAATTAGTGAATAGATATAATTTATAATTTTTTATAAATAAACTCAATCATAAATAAATGCAAAAATATGTTAAGGTAAAATTTAACTGAAATTAACTTTAGCATATTCATTCATA
>JASKGM010064579.1:0-17182 GCA_034509205.1 Ceratonia siliqua
TGGAAATAAGTATAGGGATGGAAGAGCAGGTAAATGCTTGTATTGAAGTTTTATATTCAATTAACAAGCAATAGATGAATTTTTACAGTTTATGAAGTATATTTATGTCTGTTTTACTATAGCACTTGTTCCTGAATCATACATTGGCTTTTGTTTTTGCTTTGAGGGAAAATGGGAAACAAAAACATTTGTGAAAGTTTATTGTAACATAAATGAATGTAGCATAGCATCAAATTTTTATCTAATACAAAATTATTCTTAAGGGTGGATTGTTCTGTTTTATTACCTTTACGCTACTATCATTTTCATATTCAGCGAATTGATTTACCTTAATCGCAATATATATTCCAGTATTCTTTGTGTTTCTCATTGGTGGCTTGATAGAGTATACCGGTTCCCATTAGTATACCATTATGAGATATTATTACTTCTAACAAAAGAGTATACACCATGATAATATGAAACATGGCTATAATGATAGACAGCTGGTTGATAATATGCTATAACAGTTTACTAATAATTTGTATTGTACTGTCTCCTATTTAGAAATATTACCTTTCATTGCTTGATACTTGACTACAATGGCAAAATGAAATAATACGAACACTGAGGTATTCTTGAAAGTATTTGTTGAGGAGATTGAAGCTGATAATAGACCTCACACACATTTTACTAAAAAATGGTGGAATAATATAGTTGACAAGTTCAATCAGAAGAAATGGGTACAAATATGAAAAGAGAAAAATGAAAAGGCAAGGCTGGTTGACAAAGCTACAGGTCTTGGATGGGATCCAGTAGAGCATACTATCAATGCATCTCCAGAATGGTGAGTCGAAAAGGGCATGGTATATATTTATAATTACTTTCACATTCTCTCATATGTTAATTATGTACAGTTTATTTATGGGTCTTTCTACATTTGATTTACAGGAGAATTCTAAGAATTTGAATTGGAATGATCAAGGTCCAAAGTTCCTTGATTTGATGGAAAGATGCTTCAGGGATGTGGTTTATACTGATTTTCTTGTTTACAAACCTCCCATGAATCCTGTATCACATGAGGAGCAAGATGACGAAAATGAAAATGATGATGCATTGTTTCATGATACACAGGGTGATATAGATGCTGATCGACATCCCTTGGATGACATTAATGATACACCTGGTGTCTTGAACAATATGTAGAGGAAGAGGAAGAATGGGAGACAAGCAAATAAAAGGGGTGGGGCAGCACAGAGAATACAAAGTTCCATTGATTTACTTGTTGACAGCATCAATGAATCATCAGTTGCACCTTTTCCACCTCTTCTGCCAAAACCAGAAGATCCTTTCAGTATGACTAAGTGCATTCACTTGTTGGGTAGTGTTTTTAGGATAGAGCAGAACAGCCCTCTATACATGTTTTCCATTCGCATCATATAAGACAAAATCAATAGAAAGACATTTGTTACATTCATGGAAACCTGTAATGTTAACGTGGTTATTCCATGGCTGAACACCTTTTCAATGAACAATGTGAAAAACTATAAGTGATATCGATTTATTAGGCATGGATGCCTACTTTGTTATGTAACGTTCTTGACTTTATTTTTCTTCAATGTTGTTTTTCTTATGAAACCTACTGATATTTGATTTAATGACTGATTTATTATCTTGTTTTTCTTATGTTAAGTAATGGATATTTGCTTTGATGACTGATTTGTTATCTTGGTTTTCTGATGTAACGTACATAATATTTTTTTTATGAACATAAATTTCATGCTGTCTCCCTGGTTGGTTATTGACAAGAATTATGTTTATTTACATGGGATAGACGATTATTTAAACTCAGATACTGAAATTGTTGAACATCTTTATCATCTTAAGGATGATAGAATGAAACGTTGTTTGAAAGTTGCCACATTAGCTGATGGTTTGCTAGCAAATTACCATGACAAGTATCTACGCAAGACTTCTAAAAGAACATCAACACTTACAAGCCATAAATGGGTTCTAGAGTTGCTGTATGAAAATGAACATCAATTTTTTGAACAATTACGAATGAGAAAGCATGTGTTTAAGAGTGTCATAGACTTGACCCATAATTATGGATTGCAACCAACTTCCGAAGTTAGAGTAGACGAAGTTGTAACTCTGCTACTGCACATGATGAAAGATATTGGCATTTCTTTAAAGATTGTATAGGAGCCATTGATGGGACCCATGTCAATGTCATTCGCCCTATTGAGAAGATGATAGCTTTCACTAGAAGAAAGAGAACTACCACCACTAATATTATTGCAGTTTGTGATTTTAATATGTATTTTACTTTTGCAAAAGTAGGGTGGGGTGGTACAGTACATGACACAAAATTTTGCTTAATACTATATAGGATCCAGAGGAAGATTTTCCTCACCCACCTGAAGGTAATAACTATTGTGTTTTGTTATTGATGTTTTAGATGATAAAGTGTAAACGTGTTTCTAATATTATTTTATTTTATTACAGGAAAATACTACCTTGTGGATTCAACATATCCTGGAATGAAAGGATTCCTAGGACCATACAGAAACACAATGTATCATATGTCTATGTTCAATCAGGGTCCTCCAAGATTTAGATAGCCTAATGACAAGTTTAACTACTATCACTAAAGTTTGAAGTGTTTTATTAAAAGAACATTTGGAGTTTGTAAAGTTTAATGGAAGATATTGAATAGGATGATAAACTATAAGATCCAAACACAATTTGGTATCATATGTGCATGTTTTGTTCTTCACAACTGTATCAAAAGAATGGATGCTGATATAGATCTTCTTCAACGCTTTGAAACTATTGATGAATTAGAAGATGAATATGTTCAAATATATGATGTATCTAAATAGAGACAGGTCACTAGAGAAGATGTTTTTTCTATGGAACAAACTAGAGATTCCATTAGAGACCTAATATGGAGATCATCAGAAATTGTTAATTTAAAATTTTCATATTTTTTTTATTATAATATCGTAGTTAAATTTTATCATAGTTAAAAATTTAAATTTTCATTATGTCATGGAGATTGAAGAAGTGCTATATCATTATAAAATTAATCTGTTTAAATATTTTATAGTTTTGCAGTCGAATATATTTTTTGATTCAAAAATTATTCTCATTTAATGTATCCAAACACAAAACAGCTTCTCATTCTACTAAAATACATTATTTTTTGGATCAAATTTTCATTATATAAAAGTCATTCTTTTTAAAGAATATCCGAACATGCCCTAAGTGGATTAAAAAAATTCAGACCGAATCAGGTTAGCTTGACCAACCTGTTAAGCCAACCCAGGAAGAAAAATTCCATTGTTTTGGAGGGACAGACCCCCTTTTTTTTGGATTTTACTTTTGACATGTACCCATCACCCAAGACAATTTCATCCCTGCCCCTTGTACCTTAGTTACAATATGTTTCACACTTTCACTTGTTCAGTTTCGTCTTCGTGCCTTAGCCTCATCGCCTACCGCAACTCGCAAGCCCGCCATCGCTTGACTCACATTCTGTCATCGCCTTCATTGTTATTATGTTGATTCATATTTGCATTATTATAATAGGTAAGTGGTCAATTTTTCTTATTGCTCTTTGCATTTTGTCCTTTCTGTTATGGTTTGTGCTTACCTTAATAGGCAATGCCCTTTGGGTTACTGTTTCCTACATTACTGTGGAAAGATCAGAGGGTTGTTGAAGGGAACTTAATTAGCTTACCATTTTTCATTTGGGAATACCTTTCGCCATTGGGATACACATTTCATTTAATAAATCATCTGTAGTAGCAATGCTCTATTAATTATTGAGATGGTTTCTTCTTTTTAGTTTGTGCTACATGTTTTCTTTGAAAATCAATTTTGATGTTGGGTTATTGATTTTATCAATGTCCGATGGATTTTTCAATTATGGTGAGCAATTGCTAATGGTTTTTTTTTTTTCCATAGAATGGTTTATGGTTCTTTCAACAGGATTTTTGAAATTTAGGTCTTTGTTTTTGGGAAAGAGAAGTATGCTTCTCTCAAAGATTGTATTTTATTCCTAGAATTGCTTTGTTGATTACTTTTCAGATTTTGCTCTAATTAGAAGCCTATACCCTATGTCTGTCTTAACATAGTTTTGTAGGGCCTTACATTTATGTAAAAGTATGAGTTAGTTACTTTTCTATACTTTGAAAAGCATCCTATAATTAATTCTATCTCAAAAACTTACTTTCATTTCAAGTAAATATAATATTTAACCCATTCTCATAGTTTCTAGAATATAACAAGTGTTTTTTTCATTTGTTTTTGTGTTTTATTGAGAAATGTTATGATGGATTTTAGACTTGTGGTTTGTACTCTATATTGCAGTTATGGATTTTGAAATAAATTATAATTCTATGGATGATGAATTAGAAATGTTAGAAACTCCTCCTAATGTTGAAAATAGTATTGCTACCAGTAAGGCTAAGATTAAGAGTACTACCACTGATGATACTATCACTGGTAAAAAACCTCTACTAAGGATGATGATGAGAATAAATATGTTAAAAAACCCCAACCTAATGCATATAATGCTTGGAGTTATTTTGAAAAAATTGATATAGTAAATGGGAAAGAAAAATGTAAGTGTAAGGCTTGTAGGAAAGAATATGGTTAAGCAACAACGGGGGAGACTACTCATTTAAGATAACATATTCCAAAATGTCATATGATTCCTAAATTTCATGATGTGGGTGACACATTGGGATGTTGAGGCTTAGGAAACTTGGCCAAAAGGCTTATCGAGATGCACTTTCTAGGTGTATGATAATGCATGATATTCCATTTGGCTATGCTGAGTATAAAGGGATTTGGGCAGTGAACAAAGTCTTGAATCCTGATTTCAAGCCTATTTGTAGAAACAATGTCAAGACTGATTGTTGGAATGTGTATTTGAATGAAAACGAAAAGCTAAAGGGCATCCTAGCTAATATTCCTAATAAAGTTTGTTTAACTTCATATGTATGCACTACTATAACTATTATGGGTTATATGATTGTGATTGCTCATTTTATTAATGATCGATAAGTGTAAGTTGAACAGTATATTGCTTGCTTTTTGTGAGTTGGATAGTCCACGTACAGGGCTTGAATTATCATGGAAGGTATTTGAAGTACTAAAGGATTGGGGAATAGATAAATATTTTCCCTCACATTGGATAATGCCTCTTCCAATGATAACATGCAAAGTATTTTGAAAGAAATGCTTTGATTTGCAAGATAGCTTGTTATGTAGAAGTGAATTTTTTCACATTAGATGTTCTACGCATATCTTGAATCTAATAGTTCAAGTGTTGAAAGTGGCCGGTGAGGCTTTATAAAAAATTAGAGAAAGTGTTAACTATGTGAGGGCTTCAAAAGGGAAATTGAAGTAATTTCAAAAATGTGTTAAAGAAGTGCACTTAGGTGATATTAGTGGTTTCTTAAGGTTGCAAGTGTCAACTAAATGGAATACTACCTAGATGATGGTTGAAAGTGTTATTAAATATAGGGGTGCTTTCACTAGTTTGACACATAAAAATAGAAGTTACAAGCTTTGCCCATCCAATGACGAGTGGGAAAAAGCGGAGAAGATGTGTACTTTCTTAACCCTATTTTATGAAATTACCAAATTGATATCCGAATCATCTTACCCCACTTCAACCTTGTATTTCATGGAGGTTTATACTATAGAAATGCAATTGAAGGAAAGTTTGAACAATGAAGATGAGTTTATCAAAGATATGACAGCAAGCATGCAAGTGAAATTTGATAAGTAATGGAGTGAGTATAGTGTTACTCTTGCACTTGGATGTGTTTCTGACCCCCTCCCAAAGTTGGACTTCTTGAACTATTGTTATAGTGCGCTTTATCCACTTGAATATTAGGAGAAGGTAAATAAGATGAAGGATGTTTTGTATAACTCTCTTTGCTGAATATGTAAAGAATGGGGGATCAAGCTCAAATACTTCACAATGTTCACATGAGTAAGTTTGAGTAATATTTAGTATGCATCATATGATTTTTTATTCTCTATTCAAATATCTAATTTATTTTTCATTTTGTTTATATGCTTGTAAAATTTTAGGCATATCATCAAAAAATAATACAAATGACTACAATCAATGGCAAGTCTCAACTTGATATATATTTGAATGAACCATGTATTGTTGAAAAGGAAATTGATGTTCTCCAATATTGAAAGATGCATAAATATCAATTTTCTAATCTTGCACTTATGGCTTGTGCTATCTTAAGTTGTCCGATCACAACGGTAATTTCAAAATCTTCATTTACTATAAGTGGTCGTATCTTGCACAATTATAGAAGTTGTTTACTATATGAAATTGTGCAAGCTGTCATTTTCACTCGTAATTGGTTATATGGTTTCAAAGAAATTGGACATTCTAGTTATTATAATCCCTACATTAATACAGTAGTAACCTTTATTTCTTACTTGTAAATTGGAATCAATTTAATATTTGACTTCTCTTTTATTATGAACTGGAAATGTGCATGATATAAAGGATATTCAGTTGTCAAAGAAATACTCAAATATAATTCTTAATGATGAATGATGATTATGTAACCTACTGGCCTTTCTTTATTTGGACTTTGATGAATGAACTTTATTTTTAGTAGTTATTAATGTTCAATGAGTCAATTGTAGTATTTACTATTGTTAGTTATACTATTCCTGGACATCTTTGAATTAATGATATATTCTTTTATTTTCATTTTATTTTAATATCTAACTCTATTTGATTATAGGAATTGCAATAATATCATACTTGTAGATATGGTTGGCCAAAATAATAACAGGGAATTACAATAATATCATACTTGTTAACTGTCTTTGTATTTGATTAATTTTCTCTTTTATCTTTCCAGGCTTCTAGCTAACAGGGAAATCATATGATCTTTCATCTCTCATTAATGTTTATGTATACTTATCTTATGTTATGTGTTAACAGTTATGATGAAAAAATTGCCACTGCAAAAATTTTGCAAAAGTTAAAGCTTGATAATTTTCAGGGTATCCTTTTTAAGACAATTCATGGAGCTGTTTTTCATAAACAAACATAGGATGCGAAAACATAAATACATACATGGCTTTAATTGTTGTTTTATGCTTGTAAGCTTTGATTAATTGATTGTTAGGGTGCAATCTACCTTCTTATAAACTTGAAGTATGAAGTATCCTGTATCCATTTCGTTTCAGTTGATACCTTGATAAGCTTTTAGCTCTCCCCTGTCTCTTAAGTCTTAAGAATACCATTTGGCTTAAGTACAGTTGAGATATTTTTAGAATATGTACTTTATTTGTGTAGAGATAAGACAAATAAAAAAATTATAAATTATAAATAAGGAACCACCAGTAAAGTTGATAACACTCAAAGACCAAATAATCACAAATTGTGGTTATTTAAAATTTGAACTAAATAAACACATAAAGTTGTTGCTATGCATGATCTCTATTTATACTTCCCCTTGGCTGATTTTTTAGACCATTTTATCCTGGATTTTTCTTTCATTTTCTTAAACTAGGCAAATTAATTTTCCTGTCATTGGGCAAGGAACTTACAGCAGTGTTTACATGGAACATGATCTTGCAGGGCTTGCAGCAATAATTGGCATCAAGTTCACCGAAGAACAGGTACCTGATTTGAGCTTTTCATTATGTGTCCAGAGTGACAAAACCTTTTGGTCTTTTATAACTACCATGTGCCTTTTGCTCAAATCAAAATTTGTTGAGTCTCTAATATAACTATGGCGGTTCAAAACTCAAACCATCCCGATCAAACGGATCAACCTAAACCAAACCAATGGGTTGAGTTGATTTAAATTTTTATGAGTTGGGTTGCGTTAGAATTTTTTAATAAATATTGATTTGGTTTGGTTTGGGTTAATAAAATTAATAAATCAATATAACTCATCCCAACCCAATTATTTATTATTATTATTTAAATTAATATCATATATGAAATATATCACATAAAATAAGAATTTAAAATATTAAACATAATTTCATATATTATATATGAAATATATCACATAAAATTAAAATATATGACTAATATAGGTTTATTTTTTTCTGGTTTGTTAATATAAGTAGTTGAATGAATTCATTAGATGAATATTTGAAGTTTACAATAAAAAACTTTTCTATCAAATAGTCATTTAGTCTTTCTTTTTTTTAGCGAAATAATTAATGTTTCTTTTTTATACAAGTGAATACCCAAAATATAGTCATTTTATTTCTAATTTTATTATAATTATATTTTTTATTTTTTATTTTTTATTTTTATTTAATTTATCTATTTAATTTACCTAATAATTAGAATATATTTATTATAATAATTCAAGTCCTGAATTTTCGAATTGAGAGATATTGAGAGAGATAAAGAATTTTCACAATTATTTAGATTCATGAACCCAATTTAATTCAGTGAAATCTTTCATTCACTTTTTTTCATCAAAGCGCGTTTTATAAAACTTGTGAACTCCCATATTTGGAGTATCCTACTTTCGTGCAATTCACATGGTTCAATATGGTAAATAATTAGTTTGCTCTTGAACATTTTTCAATGTTATTGTAGTTGAGATTTTTATTGTCATATATTTTGTTTAGAAGTATAAACTTATTTATATTTGCTTTTGCTATTTAAATTTTGTAATATTTTTATTTTGAGAATTTTTAAATAATTTTGCTTCTAACCTAGAAATCAATACAACTCAAACCGAATTTTCATGGGTTAGATTGATCGACTCATAAGTCTTGTGAGTTGGATTGATTTGGGTAGTAAAATATAAAACAATTCTTGAGATGAGTTTAAACCCAAACCAACCCAACCCATAAACATCCCCAAATATGACTATATGAGACAAAAACTCAATCTAGAAATATAATAATGAGCAAAATTTCTGTTTTATAAAAAACATGATTTCTCTTCAACTAAATTTGATAAGTGAAAAAGTATTGGACTAGTCCAAAGTACGATAAACTAATATAAGACTAAGTTGGGCTAAGTACATGCCAGCGTGCCAGGCCAAACTAGCCTGTTTACCAACATTAAACAAGTTCAAAGAAAAAGTAAAAAATTTCAAAAAAAATTGACAAAAATCTAAAAAAATACAAAAAATTGAAAAGAAAAAAATAATACAATAAAAAAAATGGTTGGTGAGAGGTAAGAGAGGTAGGATAGAATTTTTCTCTATAAAACTTAAGTAGATTAAATTAATTTTAATTATAATATAAATATATTAAACACATTTTTAACCAATTTTATTAAGATTATATTTTTTATATGCATAATGTTTAATCATGAATTTTGGTAGACACCAAGGTGTGATCCTTTAGGTAAAGAATAAATTAATTTCTCTTCTATGTTTTAATTATACACCATTTCTTTTATTATGAAATATAATTTTGAATACAACTTAATTTAATTTTAAATACAATTTAATATAATTTTAAATTTAACCATAGTTAAATAATTTGTCTAAAATACTCTTCAAAAAAATTATAATATGTAATAGAAAATTTTAAAAGTTCTTAACTAATATTTTGAATATATAAATAATTTAACTAAATTTAAATTTAAAATTAAGTTGTTAAAATATTTTTTAACTTGTAAAACAAATTGTATATATTTTTATGAAAGAGAATAGGGTCGTGTAATAAGACATGACTCTCGAATAAATTGCTTCTACTTCTCGCATTCTAGTATCTCCAAAACGCACGCACGAGTGAGGGAATGTCGGTCAAATACACAAGGTCCTTCGTCTTGCGTAGCCTGTAAGTCCCATCGCTCTTCGGCTTCTTTTCACTCAACAAGATAAACAAAGATATTTGCTAAGTTAATCGATACAATACTATTTTATTTTATTTTTTAAAATTTTTATTTTAAAAAAAGAATTGAAAGAATTGAAAAACAAGTTAAAATATTCAAAAAAATAATTAAAACACAATACTTAAACAAATAAAAAAATGTAAAAAACTCAACAAAAAGAGACAAATTCAAAAAAAATATAAAACAAACTTTTAAAATATAAATGAAAATAATTATAAAAAAAAAGAAGAAAAGAACATGAAAAAATAAATAAAAAATACCTGAATGTCCTGATACATCTAAATGTAGCTTAAAAAATACCTAAACAAATATTTTTTTTATTTCCAAAAAAATATTAAATTTTTTTCAATAATAAATTAAAGACTAAAATCACTATTTGACTATTGAAAAATAATTTATATTTTAATATATAATTGAGTCCTCAAATTTCTTGACTGAGTCAACTTTTATAAACCAAGAAATGGCCTAAATTAAGTTTAAATAAAAAGATTGAGGACTTAATAATAAATTACTTTTTTAAGAAAAAACTAACAATTAATGATATTTATAGAGATTAAATTGTGTACTGAGTACAAATTAAATGAAGCTAACAAGAGTGTCTTTTTAATTAATTTCATTACAGCAAAAACAAAACTTTTAAAAAATATTGTTAATAGTAATTCATTATAGTCACCCTCTTCGCTGAGCATCTAGAACTTCTTTAGACACATACATTAATTAATTGACAAAGTTTAGTAGTATGACAGACAAATAACGTTGGACTCCAATCTCTATTAACTTCAAAACTTGAGAACATATAGAATTTTGAAATGTCACCCAAAGTTAAATGAGAGCAAAGCATTTGTTAAAACTTGTTTGAGCTCCTGAGGGTAAAGTTACTTATATAAACTAGATATATATAAAAAAAAAAATATTCGGGTAATATTTATGGGTCAAAAGTTTTAAGTAACTTTTATTTATTTATTATTTAATATTTTTGTAGGATACATAAAAGAAGAATGATATTTTTCCTGTCTTAAATTGTTTTTTCCCTAATAAAAGAATGAATCAAATATAGGTAAAGCAACTTCACTAGTTAAGCTAATTAACACGTTAATTGGAAAGGTTTCTCTCATAATATTATGATACACTTAATTACTTTTAATTAAATAAAACTATTAATTGTCATTTGAATTCTATTTTTGATAGTTATACTATTTTCTCAATAATTTTTTAATTTTTAATAGACAGAGCAATATTTTGTTTTCAAAATCCAACGGTTGTACGTAAATTTATAGTGCAAATACAACGTTTCCGCATGCAAAATTTATCAATTTGAGGTTTTCTTTTTGCAGCACAAAGGTGGTTCAGGCCGTGTGTTTCTATTATATTGTTTTCTAAAAACAATTTTTTAGAACAAAAATAAAAAATAGTTTATGCAGAAAAAAAATGAAAAACAAATTTTAAAAATAATTTTTCTTGAAGTGAAAGAAGAGAGTTTTTATTTGAGTACGCACATTTACAACTTTGTCAGTAATGAAAATATTCTTCCTAATGAATTCTTCATGTTTTAAAAGAAATTTGAGAACAAAAATAAGAAAAACATCTTAAACTTGTTCTCATTTTTTTATTTTCTCAATTACAGTTTTAGAAAATAATTTTTTAGAAATAACTGAAAAAAATAATATGCCAAACAATTTTTGTTTTCTTAGAACAAAAGAAAAAAAAAAACTCTTTTTAAAAACTCCATTGTGTTTTCAGTTGTCAAAAAAATTTTAACCTGAATGTGGGCTGTCAGGCTGTGTGAATCTCCGGAGGCCTAATTGAGGGCTTGTGAGTTGCTGGGCCTCACAATGGGCTGTGTCGTAGTTGCTCTAATGGGTGGGCATGTGCATTGCATGTTCTTTTAGCTGAAACATAAAGAGGAGAAATTAATGTGATTCAATAGTTAAAGAACAATCACAGCATGAACTAAATGAAAAATACCATAGATTAGTTTAAAATGGACGATACTAGCAAACCAGTTTAATCTTAGTTCAATCTTTGCCTATCTCAAATTTTCATTCCATAAGTTTTGGAGAACAACAAAGCAATTCCATAAGTCAACAACAAAACATAGAAAAATTCAGTAAAATACCATAGAAATGCATTCCCTGTATAGTTAGTCATAGATTTGTAAGTCTTGGAGAACAACAGAACACTTGGGGTGAATCAATCTATGCCTATCTATAATATTCAGCATGTGCATAGAAAAAAATGATTTAACTGTTCCTTATACGTGGGCAAACTATGTTTTCTACTTGTTACATTTATATATAGCTTTGGGGATTGCAATTATTTTTCTGACTTTCTATTCCTTGTTCTCAAATTCTATAGGTACACTGCTTTGTACTTGCTGCTGTTTGTTGCTACCTTAGGCAAAAAACTCATAAAATGAAATCAAATGTACCTGTGGGTTTAATTATTTTTGGGCTACATCTGAAGGTACTAGGCCAGTGCACTGAACGTTGCCACTCTTCAAACATTAAATAACTCAATAAGCAGCTCAAATAGTTTGACCCAGAAGCTCAAATAGTCTGACCCATAAGCCAAAAACTCAAAATGAAATCAAATGTACCTGCGGGTTTTCTAATTGTTAGGCTACATTTGAAGGTGCTGAGCCTTGTTCATTGGTCTTTTTGGGTTTCTTTTAGTAGGATGCTTCTTTTGAGTAGGTGCACCCTCGCAATGGGCTGTGTCTGGGCCTGTGCACTGAACGATCACCAATCCACTGTGGAGTCCAAAACCTACTTTGATCCTTATAAATCTCTAACTGATCTTGAACCATTGGAAAAATGTGACCATTATATTTCAACATCAATTATCTGGAAGTAGCCATTTTTTTCACAATATACCCTCTTATTTCCTTTGCCATTGTTATTATAGGTTTAGACCTAAACTTAACAATCCTAGAGTTAAATTGTTCACACATACTGGAACTAGTTCAGTCATTTTTGGTAAAAACAGAATACCCAGCTTTACTCCAAGCAGAAGGTGGATTTCTATTCATCCATTCCCAAGCGTTTTGATTAATTTTCTTTATTTTGTCCTTTTTTTTTTAAAAAACCTGCATGGTGATTGAAAAAGCAGTTGCCCAAAGCAGGTCTCTCAGTTCCTTACCTTTCCACTGCTTAATAAAGTTCACTAGAATATGCCTACAACAGAATCTGTGGTAAAACATGGCATAACTCTTCCAATGCAGGTACTAGTCCCTATATTAAAAAAAGATATTGTTAATATGAAATAAACATAAAAAAAAATGTGAAAAAACAATTTATTTAATTTATACCCTTTCGTTCGTCTAATATAAAATTAATTCCAAGCTGCTTGAGATCCCCAATGTTCTCTAACAGCCTTGTCAGAAACCACGACCAAGTGTCTTTTGTCTCCAAGTCAACTATGGCATAAGCAATGACATAAAAACCATTTTTCCCATCCTGGCTTACAGCTGCCAATAATTATCCACCATAATAAACCTTTAGATGACAGCCATCTAATCCAATTAAAGGACTGCAACCAATTAAAAATCCGCTCTTGCATGTCTCTAGGCATATATACAGTCTATCAAATAAAGGGGGCAACTCCAATGGCGACCTTTCAACCTTCAATTGTATTGTAGAACCATGATTGCTCCTTTTAAGCTCTTCATAGTAGTCCCCAAGTCTTGCATATTGTTCCTTTTCAGACCCTTAAACCATCTTATAAGCCAATCTAAGTACCCTACAAATGGTTGCATCTCCCACAGACACCTTGTAATCTTGCATCATGAAGTCATATGCCTCTTGACCAGTTATATTTGGATGAGACATCACCTTTAGGACTAATCCGTTTGCAATCCACATCTTACTTGCTTGCTTGTTTTTAAATGTCTTGCCACAAACATATGTAGGGTTATAAGTCTTCACTTGGAATGTGTTACCATGTCTTGTCCATGAGCAGTATATCTCCCAAGGAAAACCATCCTTGCATTAATCCCTACACTTGTATTTTTCATTCCTCACAAATACCATCTGATGACCCAAGTGAATGTTGAAATCTTTCAATGCCTTCTTGAAAAGCTCCATACTTGAAAACTCCATCCCAACCTCCAAGCAACCTATCCAAACTCTACATTTTTTATGAATGGAGGGAATTGAGCCACTGCATCTCTTCATCTTCATCTGCTGACAAATTTTTTGGAATAGTCAAATTCTCTGTTTGGGGACCACACTGCAGATCTATATCTGACAAATCTTCCTCATTGTCTCTCCTTTGCTGCTCCCGAAACAGTGCTGCTCTCTCTTCTTGGGTTCTTTTGTTTGAAACTTGATTTTGTATTTTTTCTTCTCTTTGGTTTAGCCTGTATGTTTTCACCACTTGTAGTCCCTTGGTTATTCGTCCCTTCACCTTCAACCCCTTCATTGTATCTGTTTTCATCTTTTATTATTGATGTCTCTACCAATTTGTGCATCCAGAAATGTTTGCCATTCCCCAATTTCATCCAAACCAATTTCTGTGATTGCTCTCAACAACTCATCATCGTCTTCACTACTATTTGGACCCATTTTGAAGTTGCTATCCTCAGCACTATCATTGTCATCATAACTCCCACTATCTTCCACACCTTCATACCCTTCTTCAACCTCTGATCCCCCTCATCTTCACTTCCCACTCCCACTTGAAAATCAAGTTCCACTTCATCACCTATGTCTACCGCTTCAATTGGTAGATCTGGGACCACATCATTTTCACCTTCTCTGTGTGTCTCATCACATTCTGCTTGTACATCATCTTCAACCCCTCTCTCATGTGGTAGATTTGTCACCAAATCATCTTCATCACCTCTATGTGCCCTTCTCTCATGTAGCCCTTCACCTTCACCTACACCTACACCTTCACCTACACCTTCACATTCTCTTTTAACTTCAACCTCAACCTCATCTGCTCCTTCAGCTTCTCTTTCAACTTCACCTTCGACTTCTCCTTCATCTTCCCTTTCTCTGTCAGGCATTACCCCCTTCATCTTCCCCATGTATAGCTTATTCTTCATCACTGCCACCTACTGTATTAAAGGAACTGTCAGCCACAAGAGGGTGTCCTTCCAAACAGTGGGTAGGTTGAATTATCTCAAGCACATCTATAGGGTGTATAAAATATAAATGAACCTCCTCTTGACCTTCCACATCATCATCAAACATCCTAATCATATCCCTATCACTCTTAAATGGCCTAATCCCATCTTCCAAGCTTAGTCTAGGGACCACATAAAAACACTCTTCAAATCTTAAAAGGTCATGTTCCCTAAGAAATTGACCTATGGTGTTTAGGGATACAAGGTCAATATCTATAAAATCCCATGCATCTACTTCACTACCGCAGTATTCTTAGAGATCCTTAATGCACAAAATGACCCCCATAGTATAACACTATGGTAATATACGTGGTCATAATTGTAGTTGTAAAAAAAAGATTAGATTGCAAAACAAATGGGATCAGAACAAATAAATAAGTCAAAAATAAATGGGACCGCAACATATTATTCCAAAACAAATGGGACCTCAACAATAAAAAATACAAAACCTACAGTAAGTCGAAAACAACAAGAAAAATAAAAATTCAATACCAACAAGATTATTCGATCAAGGGTCCACAAAATTGCACAGATTCAAACCAAATCTCAATAAGGAATCGACAACTATGATTTTTCAGCAGAATGTTTGGGGCTTTGTGAAAAAATTGGTTCAATGTCAGAAGAAACCACATACCTCTAAGATGCAACCGTACATCAACATCTTTTTGTCCCCAAGATTCAACTACGAATGTTTGATGCGACGATCATCCACGAACGTTGTCGAAGACAAGGGAATTTGGGAATTTCACAATTAGGGCTTAGTTTGTGTGTTCGTGAAATTTTAGGGCAAAAGGGTTGTGTATCTGGATAAATTTTTAGGGCAAAACGACGTCGTTTCAATATGGATCTTGTAATCTTGCCACGTCATAAGTTAATATGTGATTTGGCAATTAACAGGACGAAAAATCGTTAGGTTGTTATTGGAGGGTTCACCAAAGGGGCTAAGGGTGACAATATAGATTATTTGGGTACAGGTGATGTAAAAAAATTTTGGATACTAATAATGTATACTCTATCTATAGGTATGATTTAATTAAATTATTCTACTGAAATTAAAATGAGATTTAAAGAAAATAAGAAGAAAAATATATACTCTTTAATTGATTGCACTTTGATAATGTGGCCAATTAAACAATTATACACTTGGTTTTTACCAAAACGTTGATGCTAACTTTAGTAGTGAGTAATCCATTACAATATAATTGCCATGAGTTTAATGGGTGAGTAACAATAGTCAATATGCTAAGTGCCCACAATATAATTGTCCCATATTTTTCTTTATTTGTAAGTGAACTTATATTACATAGAGCCTAATTAACTTTTATCAATTCAGGCCAATAGACTTAAATAATTCCCAAACAAATAGCGCGAGGGCCATAAAGAGCTCCTACACCAACCAGAATCAAATGACAAACTACCACTACATATCTCTAATAATGACTTGAATAATTGTTTTTCGAGAATCACGCTGCATCATATAAAATTATACTAAAGTTCCTGTCTTTACGAGGGAGCTCTAATGTAAGGGTTATTGAAGTACAAGTAATGCCACTTTGATACCTGTCCTTGAATTTTATTTTATTTTATTTTTTATTTAATATTTAAAATAATAACATAAAAATTATTAAATTATTAAATAATTTTTTCAATTATAATAAAAAAATAATTATATTAGATTAAGTTATTTTTATTAAAGTTAATTTAAATTCTTATTATTTTATTAAATATAACAATAAATAAGAATAAAATAAAAAAATAAAAATTGATACTTCATTGATAATATAAAATGATAAATAATTTAAAATAAATTAAAATTATTATTTTAAAACAAATTGAGTAAATAATTATTATATCATGACTCTAATTATACAAAGCCTTTTGGTGCCTAAATTATTCCTTGAACTAAGGGTGTTCATGGGCTATGTTAGTTAAATTTTGACACAACTCAAGCCCAACCTGTCGATGCCTGTGAGTGGATCACGAACGTCTCGATCCTAGGATGTTGAGGTTGGGTCGGTTGAGGTCGAGCCTATCCAACGAGGTCGGTCCTGTAGACAAGTAGACAAGGGGCTCGGACGCGATTATTACACTCCGATGCCAAAGTTAGTTATGTCCGAACTTAGAATTCGTGTCTTAGTCATACCTGAGGAGTGTATTTATAGGCTGGTGAGTGGCTGGTCCAGTGGGCCTGGTTG
>JASKGM010064590.1:1764-14588 GCA_034509205.1 Ceratonia siliqua
ATTTTTAAGAGTTAAATTCATATCCTCTCTAGATTCAATTTGAATAGTGCTCCTCTTGAGATCAAGGAAAAGTGGGAAAGGAGCAAAGTTGACGTGGGAAAAGGAAGCTTCCACGTGGCCTCTCATGTCAACATTGAAACCCTATTTCTATTAACAAAGTTTCTAACGCCACTTATAATCTTCTAACACTAGACGTACTTTTTCTGCTAAAAGCTTTTAATATCCTAATTTAATGCAAAACAAATTACAAGCTAAATTAATGCTTATAAGATAGATTAATGTAATATTTTATAACAACATAAGATACGAGTTTAGATTTTATAAGTTTTCCTAAAGATTTCAATATAAATTGAAACTAAAGTATTTTAGGAAAATTTAATATACTTTATTTTCTTTTCTTTTTCTAAAGACAATATTTTATGAATTTTTTAAATTATAAAAAATAGTTAGAAGAAAAAACAATTTTGATTGGACATCAAAATTTAAAAAATACTTTGTGAGTGAAAATAATTATTTATATGAACTTATAAAAAAAATACAAGTAAGAAAGAAAATATAAAAAAAATTAGAAGTTAAAAATTATAATTTCAAATAAAAGTCTTTGTGATAAATAAGAGAGAAAAATAATCAATCATATTTTAATAAAAATTTTTAAATAAAAATATCTTTTTAATAAATATTTTTTTAATTATTATAATTAAACGTAAAATAACTTTTATTTTTATTAACAATTACATAGGAGCTGATGGGAACAAGCGAAGGAGAAAAGTAATGAAAGAGGACACATAATGGTGGATGACATCAAGTCCTATGACAGCTTCCAAACATACAGAATTGGGGAGCAAACCTAAATAAACAAACATTAAACATGATGATTTAAAAATGAGGATCCTTCCAAATGAGATAAAGTCGACATACTAAACAAAACAGAGCATGTTCCTTTAGGTCAGGAAGATCGGAGGCAGGATACATATGATCTTCTGCTCTTAAAAAAATGTTAAACCGGAAAATAAATTTGGTCATTTTTTATTTATTGTTATTATTTATTAACTTTTAAATAATTATAATTAAAATATACGTAAAATATATATTTGTTATTAAATAAATTGTAATAGTTTAAAAATAAATAAATAATTATAATTAAAATAAAATAAAATCCAAATCCATTTCAAATTTTCCAACATGAACATTGCTATTTCCTCCTCATCTTTCTACACTATCCTTCTCACCCATCATCACCCATTACCCTCTTTATTATCTTGTCTCCTTTTGGATGAAGATTTTCAGCCAAATTGAGTTCATAGCAAAAACTAGAACTTTCAGAATAAATGGAGACTTGTCCCCACTCTCCCATCAACCTACCTATTCTCTTTATTAACAATTACATCCTTTTTCTTCAATATTTGAATTCACACCTATTAATATAACTCTTATACATATACACGTTATTTTTTATAATATTTAATAAATATAAATCATCAAAATATTATATGAATAACATAATATACGTAAATTTTTTAATAAAATCAAAAACAGAATTCTCAAATAAGATTACGAAGTGCATAATTGTAAGGGTTAATTGAAGTATGTAATGAAATTTTTTTCTAATATTTTAATTAATTTTCTAATAATGATTCAAATTATATAGAATAAAGTATGATGAGATACCATTTTAAATTGCTCATATATGTTTGCTAGGGGCTCCTACCTAATCAAGAAGGTTGACGTAATAGTATTTATCTAATATACTTGACAGAGATTTGGATTAAAGAAAATGTTTGAATTTTTTCTTATTCTAATTATATATTTATTTTTAAATAATTATGATTTATTTAATAAAATATACGTACTTTATTTATATTTTAATTATAATTATCTAAAAGTTAATAGACGGTCACAATTAATTAAAAATAATAAAAAGTTACATAAAAAAATTTTAAATTCACTTTAATATTTATAAATTTAATCGCGGCACTTAAATTTGTCTTGCTTTATCTAAAAAAGTTACATTTTTGAGTAAAATCAGCAACAGATTTATCCAATCTATATCTATCTATATTATATTTGAGGATTTACAAGAGACTGACATTTATCACTCTCTCATACTTACATGTGTTGGTACTTACATGTGTTATTCTCTTAATTTAAAATTTTAAGAATAAGTATCTCTAATGACTTTAAAATTCTTCTTAAATTTGTGTCATTGTAACTTAGCAAATTTGAAATTATTTAAAGTGTCAAAAAATAATTTTTTTATGGGAATAGAATTATACCTAATTTTAATTTAGGACAAAGAGCACATAACCCTCATACACTTATATTCATTTTCAAATAGTCATCACAAATTTTAAGTTTAAATATTAAACCTTTAAACTTCGTAATAATTATAAAACATTCGTTGCAATTTATGATATTGTTACTCTCTTATTATATGTCTCTCACACTTCATTAAGCATTAAAATAATTAGAAATGAAGAGTGTAATATGAGGTTTTGTCAAAATTTTAAGAGTTTAACATTCAATTTTTAAAATTTGCAGTGATCATTTAAAAAAAAAAGATTTAAGTTTAAAAAAGTTATATGCATTTCTTCCATTGATTTATAATGGATGCCCCATTTTGTGAGTGGGAACTGGAAGGCTTATTGAGTGAGAATGACAGCTAAATTGAACAGGTACAGGTTGTGAACCCCAAGATTGTATTCCTCTGTTACACAAAAGTTTGCATTTCCAAAGCTGGAACCTGCTCCTGCAGATTTTTAATATGTACACAAGATCTGATCTACTTGGCATCTTGCAACTTCACCACTTTAGGTTTGATATCTCTATAATCAGTCTTCAATGTATCAGCCTAACTGATTTTTTCAAATGCTTCAGGATGTCTAATTTTCTCTAATACTTTCTCTCACAATCAAACAGTTGAGAGAGTCTAATTGCTTTGATACTATCTTAAAATTAAAATATAAATTTTAACTTAATTGATCTTTTAAAAACGTCATAAAAGATTAAAAATACCTAATATTTATATTATTTATTCAATTAATCTACCCTAACGTGAGATTAGCTTATTAGACCTATGTATAATTTAGGGCAAACATAAATGGGAACATAGGGAACTTTTGGCACTCTCGATTTTTATTTTTTTAATCTTTTATCTTAATTTTTTTTAATTTTTAGCATGATTAAATTATTGTCTATATCATATGATTTTTTGAGAATTTTTTAAACTATTTTAAATTTTTTTTAAAAATTTTATACTATTCATCTATAATTTTATTGATATAATCATATATAAGTAAAAAAATTTTAGAAACATTTTAAAACATTTTAAAAAATTCTTAAAAAATATGATATAAATAATAATTTATTAATATTAAAAATTAAAAAAATAACTACTAAAGCCACAAACAGTAACGGTATAATAGAAATTTTCATAATTTAGTTATCTCTATCAATAAGTTTTAAAGATACTACTATATTTTATAATTATTTAAAACATAAAAAAATATAAGTTTCATAAAAGATGGTTTCAATATAATTGGATGAAATTATTGGAAGGATTATATGACCTATTGAATTTTCTTTTCAGTAAGACTAGCAAGTGCTGAATAATGGCGATATAAAGTGAGCATGGATCTTCATTAAAAACAAGGAGTGAGCATGCTTATACTGTTATACAGTGCCTGCCTAACTTGCTCACTTGTATCCACTGTTCATTGACAAGAAAATTAAATTTTGGAATCACAAAATAAAATTTAAAAAAGAAAAAATGTAACTGTTCTTTTCATCTCAGGTTGTTCCCACTGCATGAACAGCTAAAAGAGAAAAGAAAAGGAAAAGAGAATGATTCCTTCTGAGATCAAGTTCCTTCTTCACTTAAATTCTCCCGCCATTGATCCTTAGTAGCTTCCTCTGCAACTTCTTCAATGGCAAAGGCAGCCATTAATAGAATTCACCCTATCTTCATCAAATTTTCCCTCCAAACCATCTGCTAAACGGAGAATGAAATTGAATACTCACAAAGAAAAATTAAAACTAAAGTAAAATTTTCTTCTAGTGCAGAGAAGAAGCAATTACTTACTGGTTTTTCTTAAGTTCATTCTCTGATAAAGATGATTGTAAAAACCCAAAATGGTGTTGGAATGAGGATCTCTCCTGCAAGAACACAAACCAAATGATTCAAGATTTTCCTTTTAACAAAGCACAATCCCCAAATAAAGTAGGAAAAAAAACCCTATCCAAGTACCTCAAAATAAGTTGCAGAGAAACCTTGTGAAAAATCTAGCACACTCTCTGTTGAAGCTTGTTGATTCGTCACAGTAATATCGTTCTGAAAAATAGTGAAGAACCATCTGAGTATTTTAACAAACAGAGATTGAAAATTAGTACGTTGAAAGCTCAAATTTACCTTGGAGAATTCAAAGAAACGAGAGCTAGCAGTATCATCAAGTGAAGAAAGAAGGTGTTGATCTTCAAGGAGTTGATTTTCTCTAACTTTCTGCCTCTTTTTACCAGTCTTCGCCATTTTTGCTGCTTTGGAAGGAGGGTAAAAGAACGCATTATCTCCATTGAATAAAGCTTCATCATCTGGGAAATGTGGAGGCCCAGAAGAAGCATCAGAAACCATAGATAAATCCTCCTCTCCTGCATCTTCATCTTTAACTCTTTTCTCTTTGTAATCACCATAGAATCCATCGTTCCCATCAACAAATTTAGCATCCCTATGAGAAGCATTCTGGTTAAGGAAAGAGTGTTCTAAGTACAGAGTCCAACCAGACTCACACCCACCACTGCATTCTGAAGCCAATCCTGCATTCATCTTCGTCTGCTCTCGATTATCAGGAAAATCCCAAATGGGTTTCCTACAAGGAGTCAGAAACAGTGGTAAAAGGATGAAAAGAATCAAACTTTTTTTAATCAAAATCTATATTTATTGACTGCGAAGCAATGTGCTCTTTAGTTTTGGTCTTCACCAAGCTGGATAGAAATTGCTAGAGTGGATAGGTGGTGGAGAGAAAACCAAGAGAATCAGACTCAAATCCTAGACCTAGTTTTGTCCTCACTCTCCTCCCATTGGATGAATGAAACCTGAGAAATTTTTAAATAAATTTGCTCTATAAAAATTACTGTGCGCTTTCTTTTTTGGTATCCATATATTAGTGCCCAGCTTGTGATTTGTTATTCACCATTAAATATCTAATGGTTAATAATCTTACTGGACAAGGCATCATTACTTTATAGGTATCAAAAAATTCTTTAAATTATATCAAATATACATTTAGTGAAATCTAGTAAAATTCTCTTCTAAGTTCTAACACTCATTTATATCTAATTACAGTTGACTAAATCAAACCTATCTAAGAACAAATGATATTATGAGAAGTTCCATTTCTTAAAAAGAAAATTCACTTCTTAAAAATCGAGCTATCCAAAATATGGTCAGAAAAGTTCTCTCAAGATTGCCAGTTGGATGGGTTATAAGAGGGAAGAGGGGGTGGGGGTGAGGGTAGGGGGAAGCCACAACCCTTTCACATGGTAGACAGCGAGGCACTGTGTACCCTCTTAACAAAACTGGGTACAAGTCCATCTCTCCTTCCACAGTATATGGACACCTATGCCTTGAGCAGTAAACCCACTCTCTCTCTCTCTTTCTATCTCTCTCCACCCACAAATTGTCCCAATTAGGAAGAGTAGCTAGATTTGATGAGTAAACTAAAGGGGGTTTGAAGTTGGGATTATTGGAGCAAAAGTAGTGGTCCTTTCAAAATAGGCTCTTTATTAAAAAAAATTTAACGTACAATTGTGGAAAGGAATGATGCTGTTCTGCACATAACAGCACACATTATTTGTTACCCCATTTTCCTTTTCTGTTGCCCATCATGGCTGCTCACTGCTTATTAAAGAATGCCTCAAAGGAAACACAAACCTCTTAAACTCTCCCATTATACAGATTGCACAGCAACATCAAATGTCCTAGTTTTATTAGAGTTTGGATCCCCTACAGTAAGACATATAATGTACATAATACAATTGTATTGTGATTGTTTAGTACGCATTAGACGATCATAATACATTTTTTTTTGAACATGCGTACACTTCAATGTTTATTTTTTTCTAAAACGATCATAACTGTCTAACGTGTACTGAACAATCACAATCATATGCAACTGCATTAGATTTGTACCTTTTTTTAATTTATGTTACTCACATGCTCTCTACCCTTTGATACACCATCAAATTAATTTTAGACTTTATTTTATATAAAATTATTAAATTTTAATTTAATTTTTTTAAATTTAATAAAAAATAACTTTTTAACCGAGCCTATAATTAAGTTTATTCCCACTGTTGCCACTCATTTTTATATTAATTATATCTTTTATCTTTCACTTGACCTAATCGTCTGATTAATTTTGAGCTTTATTCATGAAAAAGTATTTTATGCAATTGTTATATAAGATAATGTAGTGTACCATTTCATTTATTTAAATAAAGCTAAATAAATTATTTAACCTATTCATCACTTGCTTTACAAGTTCAAGATCATGTTATAGTTAATTTTATTAATAGTTATTTTCTCTTTTCTTTAATTAGATGTTAAGCCAATCAAAAGTTGGCAAAATGTGAGTGGAACCGTACAACATCTCATCCTATACATAGTCTTATTATTACATAAGATATTTTTTTATTTATATAAAAATTTATCAAATTTCAAATTCTAAAATGTAAGAATAAATTATGTTCGAAATTAACAAAAATTATGTCTCCAATCCATCCATTTTTATATTAGCCACATCTATCTTTCATTAGATGATCATCTTAATTTTAAGTTATTTATATAAAAATTATTAAATTTTATATTTCAATCTTCTAAAAATTAACAAAATTCATTCTTACTCGCAATCCTATTTATAATCAAGCTTATCATACCATTATATATATATATATATATAATTTTTTTAATGAGTATTTTAATTTTAATTTTTAATTTTTAATTTAATAATTATTTATTATTTATTATTTTTATAATACATTACTTTTCTCATGTATCTGTTAAAATTCTATTAGCTTAGATGTTGGACAGTCCAACGTTGTCTAGATATTATGCACGTTGAACCTCTTAGACATCCTCTCTTCAATAGTTAATTTTTGAAGATAAATTTTATTTAAAGTGGTTATAACAATTATATCAAAGCCATCAGAGCCGTTCGATTAGGCTGGGACTCATTTGGGATATAAATAAAGAGAGAGAGAATAAGATAGAATGTGTACGAGTAAAATGAAAAAAGGGTTCGGTAGAAGAAAGTGAAGGGAGAGTGGAGGGAGTAAAAATTGGTTTGGGGCATAGTGCAGTTGACTGAGATTTTTATGAATCCACATGCAATCACATTCACAAATCACAAACCCTTCTCTGCTTTTCAAGGATTTTACCAGTACCACCACTCACACGCTCATGTGGCCCCACGTGTGCATAATATTCATCTCCGCCTTCCACATATTCTAACACATGTCTCCACGTGCACCCGCACTCCTACCAAAAAATTAAAATCCCTCTCTTCTTAATTTCAATTTAAATATATATATATATGGATATATTTTTTTTAACGCCTAAAAATGGATTTTCTTTTATTTCTTTTATGTCTACTTTGGGAAACTGCATCATTGTTTAGTTTTAGATCTTATACATGACATGTTTGAAAGTCGGGAACTTTGGAGAAAAAATAATAAAAGAAAAAGAAAAAGAGTTAAATCATTATTCATTTTTCTTTCTCTTCTTCAATATAATAATAAACAATAAATTAAAGTTTAAATGACAAATATTAACTACAATATATTTTATAAATTTTTTATTTAAAATAATTAATAATGATGGTTTTGATTTTGCCATTAGAGTGTTATATGAATATTAATAGAGTAGTATTTTAATGGTAAATAAGTTTAAATATTTGTGCCATAATTTTATTAACAAGTAATATAATAGTATATATAATATATGCTCCAAAAATGAATATCCTATGAATATTAATTGCAATATGGGGCTTGACTCTTATCTTGAAAGGTGTTATGCACGTTATGGTCAAATATGAGCAGTACTAAGATGTGCTCAAATTCAGTAACTATTTCAAAAATTTTAAATAAATTTAAAAATAAAATAAAAATTAATGTCATGTGCCATTGAGAAAAAAAAATTATGGGAAAAAAATTAAGCTAAGTTCACAAATAAAAAGCAGTGACCTAAAATTTGCTTTGACCTCCTCACCTCCCTCATCATTTTTTTTGTCATTTTCATTTTTTTGTGTACTAATCTAATCATTCATCAATATATAGATCAATGCATATATGAAGCTGATCTTTTGTTAATCCACACATAAAAAAAATATTTTTTTTTCATTTAATTTATAAAAGCCTTATCATTTAGGGTTTTCTTTTAATATCACTAACGAAAATTATTAACATGACACACAAGTTAACACAGTTAAATGCTTAAGTCTTATAATTTTTTGCTAAGTCACCCCCTTCATTTTTTTCTACTAATTCTCTCTCTTTCTCTTCAGCTCTCCCTAATTCCCATCTTCTATCTTCTTCCTCCTCTTTTGTAAATTAAATGATAATATTTTGTAAATTAAAAAACAAATAAAAAAACTAGAGAATAAAAGTGAAACCTAATATAAAATTAAGAAACTAAAAATATTTTTTTAACTATTTTTAAATCCATATATGTTATAATTTATTCATGGAAAGAGTAAAGATCAAAATTATAAACTTGCACCAGCAGCAACATTAGAGTTTAAATTTTTTTCATCATAATCTTTTTTCCAATGGATGGAATGAATCATTTGAATGGATAATATATTACCACATATACGTTACTATACAATCTTATGTATTTTATATCTTCACGTATTTCATATCACTCAATAATTATGATGATCTCACATACTTCAATTTTTATAAATGATCAATTATATTTTTTTGAGTTTTAAGCGTCATATTTATCAAATATAAAAAATCTTAAATAATATGATATCTTATATTTTGATATGCTATATTGATGTGTAAGATATCAAAAAATATAACATATGAATATACTAAACAACTCTTTTATATTATTCTGGGTTAATATAAGTTTTTAATATTTACAATTTTACTCAATTTTTATTTTAGTTCCTATAGTTTAATTTTGTTCATTTGAATCCTTACAATTTCAATAACTTTTATTTTAGTTCCTACCGTCAATTACTCAATAAATATTGTTAACTTGATGTCTGACATGATAAGAAATGATTAGCAGCAATCCTACGTGTCTTTATTTTTCACGTCATCAGACACATCACCAAGAACCTTCAGAGACACAATGCTTCTAGCTTTTGAAAAATCATTTTTGCGAAAAAATTTAGAGCCATTCATGAACTCTGAAAGGTCCTAATGATGTGTCTAATGATGTAGAAATAAAGACACGTAGATCATTTTTTGCTAACTCAGATATTAAGTTAATAATATTAATTGAGTAATTAATGGCATTGACCAAAATTACAGTTTAGTAAAATTATAAGAATCAAAACTTATATTAACACTTATTTTTCTTTATACAGCTATTATAAAGTTGTCTATTATATAAATATCAAATTAAAGTATAAATATGAATCAAGATAAGATCAAATATCAGAGTCAAATTGAGCTTAATGATCGATCTGTTTCATTGGACTATTTAATGCTTGATTCTTAAGTTTAATTATTTTAATATTTTATATATAATTGTAGAGAAGAGTGAATCAAAGATAAAACCGCCCTACCATTCAAGATTGAGACACCCAACTTTTGTCATTTAAAATTAGACAAAATGAGACTCCAAATGGTCAAAGTTTGGTTAGAAACAAAATATTAATCAATGAAACTTGCAGTCCAAATGATGAAGCTTCCTGGTATTGATCAGTTTTTGTTTCTTTCTTTTTGGGCGGTGGGAAGCAGTCCTATAAGAAGAGCCTAAAGCCTAAAAGCTTAGAGTATGTAAATCCCACTACTATAGTCTATATCCATGGCTCCTTGACAAAACACCACGTCACAATTATGTGAAAGCAACCCAACTGCTTGGCTCAATCGCTGATCTCTGAGATTGTATATTTAGAGATTAAGGTAAGGATTGCCTAAGTAAGTTGACTAAGTATTAAATATAATTAGAAAGTAATTCTTACTTCATGAATTAATTTTTAAGGATGAGTTAAGTCATCACAAATAATTAACATGATATCAGAACTTTATGCTAAACCTACAATCAAGAATCAAGCGTATTTCAGTGAGATATTGGTAATCTCATATAACCTAAGTAATTTAGTTAAATTTTGAATAAAAATAAGCAAAGTAAAAGAGGTAGGCTTCACGAATAACTTGTATGACCACTTAAATATAATGGTGATAGAATTGTTGAAATAAGTGGCAAGTAGTTGGGTAGAACATGATCTGATCAATCTTAAGTTGCGTATAAGAAAAAAGAAAGAATGTGAAAAGGGGGGAAAAGTTTTAAGATCCATAAGCCCTTTTTTCCCTTGGATCACTCATTATTGATGAGTGATGCCCACAGCAAACAAATCTAATATCTAATGCTAGTGTTAGCATCAATCAAAGCTAATCCAGGGTGGAACTTTCCCAATCAAGTGCATCATAATTGGGGATTTCTCCCACTTTTCTTTCACTTTCTCTCCCAATTGGAGGAATATGTCAAATGGCACCCACTTCATATCCAGCTCATATGGGCCATAATTTGACAAGCTCTCATATGGGTCTTCCCAACAACCTCGGGCCCATCACTATTTTGACCTACTCCTTCCCTTTTCCATGAGTTAACTTTTAATGTATTTGAGTTGGTCAATAATACTATAGATGTTATTTTTTATTTTAAAAAATTATATTTTTTGAGAATCATATTTTTTAAAAATCATGATTCATAGGAATACTATAAAATACATTTGGTTGGCTTTAAACATTGATAGGAATATTAGCTAGAATCTTTTATTCTCATGTTTGGTTTATGTATAATTTTTCTGAGAATATTAAAACTTTTTATAAAAATACTCTTAAATAACCGTTTATTTTTTTATTTATTTTTTTATATATAATAATTAATAAATACCAAATACAAGTTAATTTATATAATTATATTATTTATTATTATTTTAATAATTTTAATATAAATAAAATTTATTTTATTAAGTAATTACTTCTTTGTTTATTTTATTTATTTATTTATAATTTATTTATTTTGTATATATTATATATTTTTTTATTTATATATATAATTTATTATTATTCTATTAATTTTAATATATATAATATTTATTTATTAAATTAAAAAAAATTATTTATAATACTTAATATAAGTTTTTTTATCCATTATTTCTTTGTCTATTTTATTTATTTAATATTTTTTATATTTTTTATTTATATATAATTTATTATTATTCTAGTAATTTAATATAAATAATATTTATTTTATTAAATTTGTTGATATTTATAATATTTATAATAACTAAAATATATATATGCATGAGATAGGGATAAAATGGACTTTTTACATTTAGAAAACTTTCTCATGTTCATGGGAATTTAAGAATACCACCACCCCATAGGAATGTCTTGGTGAAAAAGTTGGCCAAAAATCATTCCTAAGAATTATAGTTTTCTAGAAATAATTTTTAAAAAATGTGTACCAAATATGAGAATTTTCGTTTTCTAAATTAAAATTTTTAAAAAATTAAAAATAATCCTTCTACCAAATGCCTCCTAAATGAGTGGATCCATCTCACTAAATGTGGGACCCTTCCCATCGCCTCCAAACTTGGGTAACACCTTCAAATTTTTAACTAATATGACATGACTTACATGAGTTACTAAAGGATTTGATATCATCTATAATTATTATAACTTAACCAAAGTGCATTCAAATTTATGGCAAAGTTTTTTTAAAAAATTCTATTTAGATAATTTTAGAGTTATTGTATTTTAAAATAATCTAGTAAGATTTTTCTTTCCTTCAAATAATTCTAAAACAATACTTTATAATAAGAGAAAACAAACATTTTATAAGCCATCATTCTTAAATATAAAATGTTTTAAAATGTTTTAATATAATTTACTCACTTTTTTTTTTATTTTCGTGTCTGGAAGAAGACCTCCAAATGTATCTAAACTTGTTTATAGAATTACTTTGCCAGTCTTACTTTAGGGGACCTTCTGTTGAAAGAATTAAAGGTTTTATAATTATTGCCTCTGCATTTATAAGTTTTTGGCCCCTATATTCTCCAGTCGATCCTGTTAAAGAAATTAAAAATATATTAAAATTAAGGAAAGAAAAGAAACTAGAGTTTTATTAATATTAAAAAATACAATAGAATAAATTAAGTTTTTGGCCCTTATACTCTGTGTCGATCCTGTTAAAGAAATTAGAAAAATACTAAAATTAAAGAAAGAGAAGAAACTAAAGTTTTATTGATATTAAAAAATATAATAGAATAAATTAATATAAATATAAAGAAACAATATACAGGTTAAATAAATTATGAAAAGACTATTCTATCCTTAATAAATAATAAATAAATAAAAACCCTATATTTCTTAACAAATCCAACTCCAGAATTGGGATATGATAATAAATGGCATCAATTAATTAATGCCACATGTAATTTTAAAAGGTTACTCTCATGGATTTGTTTAAATCTCTCAAATTATGTCAAGAATTAAAAGACATCAGTGATATGCACTAACAGTTTTCTCCAAAATTAAAATCCAAACATTTTCAAGTATAGTAATACTATTTTTACAAATTTTTTCTC
>JASKGM010064611.1:0-17179 GCA_034509205.1 Ceratonia siliqua
TTGATTAATTTAATTTTTTAGTCTAGTCAACCATAGGATACTTTCCATTCTCTTGTAAGTTCATAGAAAGATAGAGTCATAACTCATTTATGCTTTGTTACTTTTAAGTCCAAACAAAAAATTTCAGTCTATTATCAATGAGCTTGCCTGTGTTGAGAAAAAGCTTTTTGCTTTTGTATTATAAATTTTGAGTGTGTTTTTTGAAAAATTATAAGTACATATGAGTCACCTATACAGAAGAGAGCTTGTGGACCAAGATAAAGATAGATTATCAAACCAACCAGGACTAGCTGATCTCGATCGTTTGACCCAACCCAATTTTGACACCTAACCCAATGCCACCAACTAACCCAACCTGATTACCAACCTGAGTATGTTGACCTATAATTTAACCCTACGATTTGACACCTAGTGTTCCATTTTCCACACAAAACATAAGGTTTTTTTTTTCTAGAGGGACTTTGGGGAATCACTTAGGGGGCGTTTAGTATCGGGGTCCTTTTTTTATTCCTAGGAATCATGTTTTCTGGGAATTATGATTCTTAGGAATGTTATAAAATGCGTTTGATTGGCCTTAAATATTTTTAGGAATGTTAATTGAAATATTTTATTCTCATGTTTGGTTTAAATACAACTTTCCTGAGAATGTTAATACTTTTTATAAAAATACCCTTATACAATTGTTTATTTTTTATACTTGTTTCTTCATATATAATAATTAATAAATGACAAATACACGTTAATTTATATAATTATATAATTTATTATTATTTTAATAATTTTAACATAAATAATATTTATTTTATTATTTTATAAATATTTTTATATTTATAATAATTAATATAAGCTTCTTTATCTATTACTTCTTTGTCTATTTTATTTATTTATTTATATTTTATTTATTATATATATATATATATTATTCTATTAATTTTAATATAAATAATATTAATTTTATTAAATTATAAAAAATATTTATATTTATAATAATTAATATAAACTTTTTTATCTATTACTTCTTTGTCTATTTTATTTATTTATCTTTATTTTATATATATTTTATTTATATATAAAACTTTTTATTATTCTAATAATTTTAATATATAATATTTATTTTATTAAATATTTTAAAAATATTTTGATATTTATAATATATAATAACTAAAAAAATGTGTATGCATGAGATAAGGGCAAAATGGACTTTTTATATTTAGAAAACTTTCCATGTTCATGGGAATCTAAGAATACTACCACTCCCCATGGTAATGTTTTGGTGGGAAAATTGGCCAAAAATCGTTCCTGTGAATTTAGTTTCCTGGGAATAGTTTTTAAAAAATGTGTACCAAACTTGGGAATCTTCGTTTCCCAAATTGAAATTCCTAGGAAACAAAAAAGAATCCTTCTACCAAACACCCCCTTAGGGTAAATTCTAAGTATCCTTACTATCACAACGTGACGGTCGAAAAAAAACGCAGTCATGACCTTGAGGCAACAAAAGGAAAAAAAATAAAGATAAAAAATGAAGTCGCCACCAATTAATTATAAGGACAATTAATATACTTAAAAATCCAAATACTGGCCCTTGGAATTAGAAGAAGGGTTCGGGAATCTAATTACTTGTGGAGAAGGTGTTAGCACCCCACATCGTCCATCCCTAAGGACGGTAACCCTATATCATTTGTACTTTAATTTATTTTTATTTTAATTATCCTTTTTGTTATTAATATAGCGAAAAGATTAAAGATAAAATAACTGGACCTGCATTACTAGGTAAGTGCCTACATACCCTAAGCAAGTATCAAAGTTTACGTAGTTTGAAATTGTTTGGTAAGGTTCTCGCTAAGAAGGATATATGACTGTATTCCTAGGGATGATAGGACATTAAGGGAGAATGAACTTCCACATAAAGCTTAGGAAAATTAAGATTCTAGGGGAATATGAACTTCCACATAAAGCCCGACAAAATGGGAGACCAATTCTCCACATAATGTTTGGAGGAATGAAATAATAAGGGAAAATGAATTTCTACATAAAGCTCGACAAAATGGAAAAACAAATTTTCACATAATGTTGGGAGGAAATGAGACAATAAGAGAAAATGAATTTTCACATAAAGCTCAACAAAATGGGAAAACAATTCTCCACATAATATTTGGAAGAATTAGGACTCTAGAAGAAGAAGAACTTCCACTTAGAGCCTAGGAGAATTGACAATGTGTAGGTACCGAGTCATCACCAAAAGCCAAGAAAATAGGACAATGTGGAGGCACTAAGTCCTCACCCAAAGCCTAAGAAAATTGACAATATAGAGGCACCAAGTTCTCACCCAAAGCCTATGAAATTTATTTTTGAACAAAGAAGTATTTAGAAATGTTATAATTTCAAAAATACTTTTGAATTCTAAAATACTTGTCTAAGTAGGCCATTGGAACCTTTATTTTAAATCATCAAAAGCAATTCAATCAAAGTGGGCCCTTGAAACCCAAAATAATAGACTAAAATGTTTTAACTTAATGGACTCTTGAAACCCCAATTCTAAGTGAGATCGAACTCAAAAACCAACTTTGATTCAATGGGCCTTTAGAACCCAAAATGAATTTTCATTAAAACCACTTAGTAAAATGTGATTTGGGCTTGAAACCCAATTATTGAAAACAAGTTATTAGAAGAGTAATATAGGCCTAAAACCCACTTATTAGCAAAAATGGTTTTCTAAAGCTAGAATCGAAACATTCATTTTAATTATTTCCAATTTCAAAAAGTTATTTGAAATTGATTTAAAACCTTTTTTGCTTGGAAAACCTTTATTTAATTTTCTTAAACCATGAACAAGGTGCATAGGACACCTTTCATACTATTTGCATAAATTAAAATAAGTAAAAACAACAACAAAAATAAAGAAAACATCAAAAGAAAATAAAATAAAAATAAAATACAAGGAAGGGGATAGCATATGCCTTACACATTGGAAAGGAGAGCAAATAAAGAAAAATTAACATTTTACAACCCACAAAAATTTAAACAACCCAATTAAAATAAAATAAATAAAAGAAACAAAATTATAGAAATAAAATAATGAAAAATATGTTCTATATGAAATAAAGGACAAAACTCACCAAATATCACACAAAACTATTAAAAGAAATAAAATAAAGTATGCTGATTACCTTTTCTAGAGATCCCTATTTCCATTTCAAAAAGAAAGCATGGCCAAATATAAAAAAAAAAGTCCCAACGCAGCAAATAGGGGCAAATAATCATGTTCTGATTGAAAAGAGCAAATAGACATGTTCTAGTTAACATAAGCATAGCAAGAAAGATCGGCCTTATTCTAAACCCACTTGAAGTGGTAGACCAAAATAAATTCCAACAGCAACATGATTTACTCAAAGAAAAAGAATCCAAAGCAAGTGAAGAGATGACAAGAACATAGCAATAAGCTAATTTAACCCCATGCCTCATCCAAGAATCAATCACAGTAAGCCATGTTTATTCTATCAAATGTATGTTTGGACAAAACAAAATCAAATGGGATTCAAAGGACTTCACCCCTAGTCAAATTAGAAATCAAGATCACCCCCTTCACTTGCAAGTCCCTAGGATTGAACCTCAAGACTTATGGTAGATCGTTGCCTGCCACCAATAGCAACCATACAAAATTAATAGAAAACAGTGAGCAATAGAGGAGGAAATTACCTTCCTTGAAGTGTTACAAACACCCAAGCTCACCCCCTTTACTCAAGAACTCCAACGGCAGAAAGAAGAATGCAGCACCACCTCCAAGATTCCTCAAAAATGTGATGTCCGTGATGTCCCTCCTCCTCCCTTTTGAGCCTCTAATACACCCCTCTTTATAGCCAAAATGGCGTGATATCCTAGCAGAGTATGAGAGCTTGGACCACATTAATGAAGGTTATGTGTGAGCTAGCGTAGGTGCGTGTAACTGCAAAAGAAAATGGCATGAGGTAGCAAGTGGGTTTGTGTGCATGAAGGGAGCTGCTAGTGCATGAAAAGCAATGTGAGGAAGTGAAGCAGGAGAAAAAGTGGAGAGGGGAGCATGAGGTATTGTGGAGGCAGAGATAGCTACGTGGAATGGGGAGGAAGAAGAGAGAAATGGCAGGTCTGGGGACCATTGGTGAGTGGATGAGAGTTAAAAGAAAATAGGAAAGTTAGATAAATTAAAAGAGAAAAGAAAAAAGAGAAAAAAAAATAGAAAAATGGGGGAGGTGGCATCAGATGGTGAGGAAAGAGAGAAAAAAAATGAAAGAGAAAAAAGACACGTGGCATAGTGGAGAGGAAGAAAAATGTGAGAGAAAATGTGGTGGGCTCACAAAATATTATTTTTTACTATTGTTTTTCATTTCTTATATATATATGCTCTTGTATTTATTTAATTTTTTTTAAGTATTTTGAATTGGACAAAATCAAGTGTTTACACTTACCTTATTCCCTTTGATTTCTAGCTATGAATTGATCTTCTACCCCGATTATTTACCCTAATTCATTGAATCTTCTCATCCCTAGTGTTTGTGCAGTACCAAGATTGACTTCTAGAAAATATTGGATCTGTGGCAAGGGATTTGGGACAATCTGACATCGTCAAGAGATAAGATAATCTTCCTATAACATGTAATTAAAGCCTATTTCATTCCGTTTAGTTTCTTTAAGATTGCAATAAATGGTCAAAATTTTGAAAAGTTTCAAGATAAGAATTTTGACACTTTAGGTGTTCTAATACTATTGCATTTTAAGGCGACCATAGATCGATTCAAAAGCTTCATATCATACCACCGGTATATGCACATTGTACAGGTGAGTGGGATTGTGTCTGGTAGTGCTAGGAAGCGTGTGATGCATGCTATAAGAACTGTCAGCTTATGTATTATTAAATTAAGTCTTGAAAATGTCTCCTGATATGTTTTGCTCTGTTTGAATTATGTCTCTATTTATAAACCAGCCTAAATCCTTGTGAATTTGATTTGAAACTACTCTAAAACCCATATTTGGAAAAGAAATGGTAAATGGTTGATAAAAACTCTTAGATGGCTATACTCTTAGAGCCATTGTCTTTAGGAACCTATGGATTAACTCCAAACTGCATGTTTTCACCAGTTGACGAGATCGCCAATGCCTGATAGCTTGTCATGCATAAACATTGGTGCAGGTGTGAATGATATGAAATTGATGAATAAATTAGCATACATGGCTGCATCATAACATGCAGACGACAAGGACAGATGGGATCCCATGCTAGAAAAAGCATGTTTTAGTTCGATCAAGTGATTTCCTAGGTTTTTCTCGTTTGGTTATTTTGATACACAGTTCTTACATGTTATGCTATTCTAAAATGTTATATATATTGTAGACCTTGAACTTATGCCACTTACTTTCTAAGTAATATAGACTATTTATAACCTTTTTTTTGTGGTGTCTTTGTCCTACTAGACATCTTTTCATTCACTGCGTCACTGAACTCACCCCCTCCTATTTATCATTTTAACTCTAAAGGACGACTAGATCCACCCGCCATCACCCTAATTTATCGCATCTGACTTGACAAGATACTCATGGAAACATAATTGGTAGCTTAGGATATTACTTGCAGTCATTAGGATATTATTTTCATTTCATTGTTTTATACACTTTGTTATATTTGGATATCTCTGATGTCAAAACTAAGTCCTTATTTTAAGGTTTATGCATGTGAACTTTGATCTTTTGTTGGAGCTAAGCTCCCTATTGGTTACTTGTTATGAATATTTGGACAAGATCCTATTTTTAGGGAATATTCTGTTGAATTTTAAACAAAATTCATGAACAAAATTCTTTTTTCAAATATGAGTCTACACATGCATTTGGTGCATCTGAGGCTTATGGGGAATAGGGTCCTTCCTATGTGTCATGTCGGTCACGCTCCTAAATTAGGGTGTGACAACTGAACTTTAGCATCTTATTATATTTATATTTCTCTTTGAAATATCATAAAACACCATACGTATGTAGGCATTAAAAGATAATTTATATAATCAAATTTATATATCCGTTGACAGTAATATTTTCAAATCACTTACAATAACTTTGAATTGTCAATATATATTTAAAAAAAATGAAAAGTTGACCTTTATCTTTATAAAAAAAATCATAATTTCCATTTTTTTATTTATATGATAAAATATTTTTAATGAATAAAATAAATATGTTACTGATATGAATTAAATTTATTTCTAAATTTTAACTTATTATTTAAATTTTAAAAAATATGTATTTATTTAATAAAATTATAAAAAAAACATTTTCAATCCACAGCCACTACAGTAGCTACAGAGGTGGATAAATTCACACGTTCACAAAAGCAATATTTTGGTTAATTATTTGGACCATGTTAACTAAAGGATGAGATTGACACAATTTAATAACCTTTAAAATTAAATTAGCACCCAAAAAAATGGAACTACATTAAAACTTAGACCAAACTTTAAGAACAAAAATAAGGCTTTAGCCTTTTATTTATGACATAGTGGTGTTCAAGTTGGTTTACACACAACTTAATTCTTAACGAAGCTAAGCAAAAAATTGGTAAAAAAAATCGATAAATTGGTAAAAAAAAAATGATCAAAATTGGTGAATTAGACCGGTACAAGCTGTTTATTTTTTCTTCTTTGTATTAAGCGATGTCATTTTGGCACCATTTTTTTCTTGAAAATTTTGAATTGAGAATAATATTATTTTGATCATTTTTAATAAAAATTAAATTGGAACACCTACACAGATAAATGACTAAATTAAAATAATTGCACTCTCGATCAGTTAGTCACATAGGCTATACTATAGCACTTTCTTTTAACTGTTTGGATGGTGTCAACCAAAATGATGATATTTACTTTATTGTTCCAAAAAATTAGAATATTCACGACGAAATTATTCACAATATGGCTCCAAATAATTGGCAAACTAATATTTGAATTTGTAACTTGTACAACACGGTCAATGACACATCTCATCGTTTTCGCTTATTAATATCTCTTTCTCTTTTGTCCACAATAATTTATTAATTTCACATATATATGACATTAATATCTCTTTCTCTTTTGTCCATAATAAATTCATTAATTTCACATACATATGAAATGACTCAGTCTCCCAGTCTTGTCTTTTATTATTTTTATTATTATTAATTTAACTAAGCCCCTTTTTCATTTTAAAATTTATAAAAAAAACAATCTTTACCTAATAATATACATTTTAAATACTAAAATATCTTAATAATCATGAGATTATATATTTTCATACTAAAAAGGTAGATTGAAAACAAATTTCTTTTGAAAATATGCTTTATTCATGTGGAGTTGTGCCTAAGCCTATTTTTGCCCACAAGTTCAAACCTCAAATTTGAGACCCAAATGTACTTTTTTTCTGATCAAGTCAAGCCAATACATTATACAAAATAAATAATGATGTGATTCTTTTAAGGAAAATTCTAAGCTTCCACCCCTCCCATGTATCTTTTCCATGTCATTTTTATTTTGACAGTACCGATTTGTTATATTTTGTATTTTTTATCTTAATTTTTTTTACTTTTTAACATTAATTGAATATTTGCTATATCATATATTTTTTTAAGAATTTTTTGAAATGTTTTTATATTTTTTTAAAATTTTTATACTTATAAGTGAATAGTATCAAAAAATTTATAGATGAATAGTGTAAAAAATATATAAAATATTTTAAACTATTTTAAAAAATTCTAAAAAAAATACTTGAGATAAAAAATAATTAATTAATTTTAAAAAATAAAAAAATTTAGAAAAAAACTTAAAAAATAAAAAAAATAAAAAAATAAGAATTAGGTAGCATAGTCCCTCCTTCTTTTAAAATAAATAATACTATTTAGTTAATCGTGCAATATACACACAGTAATATATGTAATTTAAAACAAATGAAATATAGAATAGCTATTAAAATAATAATGATAGCACAAGCAACACTCCTCAAAAATCAAACTTAAACTATAAAGAAAAATTATACAAGTGTATAGAACTTATTGATAAAGAACAAAATCAATTGTCAAAATTACCCAAGAAATCTTCATAAGTTCCAAAATTTGAAGATGACATAAAGAAAGTTACAAGAACTAAGTTTTACTCATTAAAAAGTACAATGGACAGAACCTGACTAACACCACGCATCTCACTACACAATAGTGCGCATGTAGCAGATGCTATCACCAAGAACCTCACTCTAAGCAACAAGAGTGCTGGCAGTTGTAGATTCGCTGCAAGAATTAGACAACTAAGTAAGAACACCAACACAAGCATAAAAATATCAGTTAATTTATATGGTAGTAATGCTTGTTTAATATACTGCAATCTGCAATATTGAATAACAATACTAAAGAAGGTCGGTGTGGATGATGTAATGAACTCGAGGAATTAATGAAAAATATTATTTTATCATTAGGGGAAATCAATTTACAGAAGACAAAAATGGATAACAGCAATGCTTGTTTACTAACGAGACTCAACATAATATAACATACTCTACTGACATAGATCTGTAATAATGGAAAATGGACGAGCCAACAAATCTGTACTTAAGGAACATGAGAATTCCGAAGTAAAAATACTTAGCTTCCAAGAATAATAGTTCATGGTGACAGCAAGGAGCTTGACTGAGAGCCAGCATTCGTCAAAAAAATTCAAAATCATTTACAAAACATATAAAATAGAAGGATGAAAACTTTAGAAGCATCTTGAACGTACTACCGTTCTTGGTAAAGTTGCATATGTTCTCCTCAACCTGGGACAAAATTAAAAGCGTCCAACAAACACATCAAGATCCTGGAATTATTTTCCATTAATACAAAATCACACATACAAATCACTAAAGTAAAATACTTCAAACTCCCTTCTATTTTGCTGATCTTACACATACTAGCACTCTCTATCATCAACTTTGTAGCCACAACTATTTAATTGAACTTAATATCGAGCTTGGGCATAAATAAAAATTTTAAAAATGAATTGAATCCAAGGTTGAGCTTAAATATTTGATCTAATCTCAAAATTAACTATAAATTATGACAATAAGGGGAGCATAAATACAAATTTAAACTTTAACATTTCTATTAGGCGCAGCTGAAACTTATATAAATAATTCAGCTTCAAATGAATTAGTAGCAATTGAATATGGAAAAACGAACAGAGAGAAATACAAATGTGACTTTTGGGTTGCATAGAAGTGATTAGTCTCTTTTAAGTAATGTGGTAGATTAATTCATCATCTAGTTTTTACATTTATGAATTAAATTTAACAAAAGAAACATAATATTTTACTTATTACTTATGACAATTAAAGGAGATCAAGGGTGGCGCTTGCAAGTACAGTTTATTTTCTCATTACTTTTTGTATTTTGGGATGAAGATAAACTTTATTTAGACAAAAAGAGAAAAAGAAATTTGCACCATTCAAGGGATGAACGGCATTTATTTTTAGTGCGATTTACAAACACTTACACTTCTACTAGTTCTTCCTTACACGAAATTATTTCCTGATTCAATAAATGATGGATTGAAATATTATTGAATGGCATAAACAAATGCAGCTTGAAAATCGAAAGTTCTTGAGAAACTTGCTTCAATGATGGCCTTGATTTTGGTGTAGAGCGTAGACATGCTAAGGCTAGAGTTACCACAAGAATCACATCTCGAGCATCTTTATGGACGGAAGGCCAAGGGATTCGTGGGTCCAATATATCTCTTAGCATCATGTTTTGAGTAGAAGGCCTTGATAAATAGGAAATTAACTCCCCTGGATGTTTTCCCATCATAGTTTCTAAAGCCACAACTCCAAAGCTATACACATCACATTTTTCAGTCACTTTCATTGTGTAAGCAAGTTCTGCAAGTAGCGAAAAAAAGGGTTCTACACATAATTAGTATTTTATTTAATTTTGTTCAATAATATCAAGAGATCTAAAGAAAGAAAAGTTTACCTGGGGCAATATATCCATAAGTGCCAACAAGAAGACTTTGATTGGATGTATCAGGATCAAGGAGTCTAGCGGTGCCAAAGTCCGAGACAAAAGCCTCATTCTCTAAGTTCAACAAAATATTGCTACTTGTTATGTCTCGATGAAGAATTGGTAGGGCACACTCATGATGCATGTAAGCCAAGGCATGTGCTATCCCTTTCACCACATTCACTCTCTTGCGCCAATTCAACTCTTGAGCTTCTACATCATTGCTTAGAACACAAAGTAGGCTACCGCTCTCCATATACTCATAGACCAAAAACATACACCTTTTATGCAAACAAAAGCCATGGAGCTTCACAATGTTTCGATGCCGAATTTTTGTTAATATCTTGATCTCATTGTGAAAACTCTTATCAAAAGCTTGATTTTCATATTCCATCCTGTGAAGTTTCTTCAATGCAACAATTCTACCGCTGGGAAGTTGTGCCTTGTAAACACTTCCATAAGCACCCGTTCCAATGCAATACTTGATATTGAAATCTTCAGTTGCTTTAATAATATCTTCAAATGCGATTTTACCATCATAGTTCCATATTGAGAACAAATCTCCATTTTTCACCGGTACTGTTTTCTCAATTTTGATGGTCATAGGCAATACAGGTCTGAATGCCCCAATGAACAGGATGACAAGTACAAATGCAGTGATCACCATGGCATACTTAAAGCTATGGCTGACAGTGGAGGTAGCCCTTGGAGGCGGGAATGTATACTCATAAGAGTAATTTGTCTTTAACCCCTTATTACCAACAAATGCCTTTGGAGTAAAATTGCAAAGCATCCCTGTTGGGATATGGCCACTAAGAGAATTGTTTGACAAGTCAAAATCTGACAATTTACAAAGTTCCCAAGGTATATATCCACTAAGATTGTTATGACTAAGATCCAAAATAGATGAGCTTGGTAAGTCACCTAACTGAGAAGGAATGCTTCCATTCAGGTTGTTGTGGGAGAGGTCTAGCATTGGATATTGGTCAAAGAACTCTGGCATATAAGATTTTAAAGAGAGCTCCTGTGGTATGCTGCCAGAGATCTTGTTTTGTGATAGGTTTAACCTGTACAAAAATTTTAAGTTTGCTACTTTATTGTTTATGGACCCTGTGATTTGATTTGAAGAAAGATAAATTTTAGTCAAGTTTGTTAAATCATACAAAGACAAAGGAATTGAGCCACTAAATTGATTGGATCCAAGGGATAGAGATTCTAAACTAGATAAATTTCCTATGTTTGCAGGAATTGCGCCGGTAAGGGTATTATTGAAAAGATTGAAATATTTTAAATTCTTTAAATTCCCTAGTTCTACAGGTATAGAACCATTAAATTGGTTTGAATCGAGTGAAAGTGTTGTCAAGTATTTCAAATATCCTATTTCTGGAGGAATTGGACCAACCAACATGTTCCCACTAAGATCCAGCTTCACCAAGCTCTTTAAGTTCCCTATTCCTGGAGTGAGGAAGCCATTAATTTGATTGAAGGAAACATCAAGTTCGACTAACCCAGAAAGATTTAAAATTGGATGTATATCACCAGAAAACGAATTTCCAGCCAAATGCAAATATTTAAGACTGTTCATAAGACCCAAAGTTGAGGGGAGGGATCCCGTGAAGCTATTCGTGGACATGTCAAGATGGGTGAGATAGGTCATTTCACCCAAACTTGAAGGAATGGATCCATTGAAGCGGTTGGAAAACAAATTCATTATGACAAGTTTCTTCAAATTGCCTAATTGATGTGGAAGTACACCACTAAAATCATTATGAGAAACATCAAGAGTCACAAGTTGAGTTAGATTGGCAAGTGTGTTAGGTAGCTCACCTCCAAGATAATTCCAGGATAGGTTGAGATAAGTGAGCTTTGTAAGAGCACCTATGTTCGCCGGAATGCTTTCCACAAGTGACATGCAACTAAGATCTAGACGGACTAAATTGGGGAATGCAGTGATATTGAGATCCCAATTCTGATATCCCTTATCAGAAAAGTTAAGTGGTTTTAAAATCTCTATAATGCTTCCTGCTTCATTGCACACAATGCTAATCCACTTACAACGGTACGAGATGTTTTCGCCTCCAAGCCACCACCGACTTTGATTCAAAGCCATTGCTTCTTCATTTATGGAAAATGGATCAGTGGCAATAGCAATAGGAAGGAGCCAAGTATAGGCGTTGGCACCAAGGAGAACCACTAATGCTATGAATTTGAAAGTGGAGATAGCCATTGTAAAGTTTAATTAATATTGATATGGGTTCATTTCACATAACTCAATTTATAGGAAAGATAATAACAAATGAGGGTAGTTCCGTAAGACTGAATTTTATTATAAGTGTTTTGGTCAAATTAACTATTCGTTCAAAGGTAAGAATAAAAAAAGAATAAACTATACGACTAAGAAATAGAACAGAAAAAAGAACTTGACTCTATTTAATTATGTATTTATAGCAAATTTGTGTTTACTCTATAATCTTCTACAATATTTAAATGTTACACATTTTTTATCTAAGTAATATGAATTGTAAAATATTTTTAAGAATATCTTTTTAAATAATTTAACAATAAAAAATAATTTTTTTAAAAGATAAGTTAACATTATATATGTGGTCTTCGTCTTCATTCATTTAATTTAACAACTATGTGAACGTGGAAAGTGGAAAGTGGAAAGTGGAAAGTGAAAAGTGGACTTTGAGCCTGCTGGCCGTTTCTTTCAAGTTTTCTTAGATTTATTATGGTCAAGTCCATACCATTACATAATCCATGCATCTTTCAAGTTTTCATTCTCTTTTAAGTTCATAGAAAGACAGAGTCATGACTCATGACTCTGCTTTATTACTTTTAAATCCAAATAAAAGCTTTCATTCTATTAAACCCAAAAAAACTAAAACAGAAAGATAGCTATATTATTTGATGGTTGAAGGTTTAATGGTTGTTTCACTGAGAAATATTTATTTTCTACCATGGACTTTGCAATCACAACTATTTAATTTGTCTTAATATCGAGCTTGGGCATAAATAAGAATTTTGACAATAAATTAAACCCGAGTTTAAACCTAAGAATTTAATTCAAACGCAAAACTAAATATACATAATGAAAATAAGTTGAGCATAAGCTTAAATTTAAACCTAAATCTTTTTATTAGGCTCACCTAAAACTTAAATAAATAATTCAGCTTCAAATGAATTGTTGTAATTAAATGTGGAAAAAGAGAGAGAGAGAGAAAATGTGAACTTTAGCTAGTCAACCCAAAAACAAAACTGACTTATTTCACATTTATTGAGTGGTCCCTATTACAATTCATCATTTACCCACTACTTTATATATGTGGTCCATGAACTTGGAACGGTCATTTCTATGATTTTCATTTAAATGGTGAGATTACCCTATCGTCTAGTTAGCAAAAGTTTACAGAGATGCTTACAAATAGTTTATTAAGAGAGATTGTCGGCAGCAGAAATCAAACTTAAATATTTCAAGCGTAGTGCTTCTATATGACTAATCAAATAGTTTATACAGGTCACACTGAAATGCTATTGAAAGAGATTGAGGCGCCTCCAAATTACGACCAGTTTTGTAAAATGACAAAACAGGGTTGGATCCGATCCCTTATACCGTGCATTCTTCGGAATGCGAGGTGACCTTATCTCTTGTGACTCAACCACTCAATGACTTGTACCTAGACTTTGTAAAATGATTTGTTTTATTATTTTTTTTAAAAAATTTATTTGAATGTAAAATAATTTTAAAAACAATTGTTAAAAATAATATGTCAAATAATTAAAATCATTTTAAACTGTATCGATATTTAGAGAAAATGTAATCCCTATGCTCTTCTTATTGATTCATCTTATATTAGTATTTATTAATTATATGTTAATTCATTTGTTAACAAAAAATTAATTATTTTAAATTTTAAATTATTTATTATTTATTATTCTTAAAAAATTAAAATTAATATAAAATAACATTAGTTAATTACTTACTATTCTTTAAAACAAATAATAAAAATAATAGTGATAAATTTAAACTGATTATCTAATTTCTAATTAAATATGTTTTAATACAGATATATCATGGAACTAACACCAATGGTCTGCTTCCTCTACATTCATTACAGTGCCACTGCCAAGAAACTTGAGCGAAAAAGGGTCATGGCCTTAGTCATGGGCGTATACATGAACACAATGCGGAATGAAAGTTCTACAAATGTGAATAGGGTTTAAGTAACAAATATTCCTTTTTCTTTTCATGATTATATAATGTCACTCTGTAATGTGAATGGCGTGATTCAAAAAAACTTAACAACAATCATTACTTATTTAGTCTTCAGTCAAGACTTCATGACATGCATCCAGATTAAATTTGTGTTTGAGATCATGATTGTTACCTAAACAATAATTGTTTTTAAATACTTCAAATTCTCTTTAATTCAATTTCTTTTTATTGACAAATCTTTACCTGAATTCCTAGCCTTCCAACCATCCAAATATAGTTCTACATAATCATAAGATGGTTAAACTATATAGATGGTTAAATAAATAATTGTTAGAGATTACTCAAAAGTAGTACTTAACTACTAGCTAGATGCTGTTACTTTGCATAGATGGTTAAACTATATATATAGATGGGATTAATTAATCATTAACGTGTGAGATGGGCAAAGTTGAATATTTGAAATTTGAAAACAGAATATTACTCATTTCTCAGTCACTCAGTTACCACTTTAATTCGGTCATGATTTCACATCCAAGAAATTGGTCCCAAATTAGTTGCCTGTTCTAACTTTCTAAGTAACCCAATTAGTCAATGTGCGTCCAAAAGTTCATATATAATAAACACTAGTTACATATTAGGAAATTGATTCAGTCATTTTTGATTCAGTTATTTTCTGTTATTTTTCGATCTATCATAATCATCTATTTATTTTTAAACGATCACGATTTGATTATATGTAAAAAGAAAACGAGTTTTTGTTTTTTTTTTTGTTTTGTCAAATATGACCATAATACTTCACACATATATAAGATAGTCCACTAATTAAGAGCTAATGTGAGTAGTAAGGGGCCGTATCCAACAAGTTGAGTCAGGCACACTCTCAAAGTGATCCAACCTTGGGTGACTTTTAGTTCACTGTCATTTTGATTATGATATTTTTAATTATAAAAGACATTTAAAATATTTGTGTTTGGTTCATTATTATCCAAGATGTTTAGTATCATTTAAGATAGCAATGTGTGATAGAATGACACATTTTTCTGATATCCAATACCATCGGATAAAATACTAATATATTGTATCATATTTTTGACAAATTTCAATTATCATACCAAACATAAAATCTTAGAAATCTTGGTATCATATACAATAATATTCAAGATATTATAAATGTATAATAAAAGTGTGTCAAAAACCTCCTTAATAAATTAGAATACTTAATAATATGCTCAGTAGTTCTAGTCATTGTTCAGTCAATTTGATAGTCCAAGACTCTAAGTAATAACAAATGAGCATGGTCCCCCTCTAACTAGTCAGCCATATGTGTTGAAATATCACAAACTTGTGAGAAGGGGCACTATATTTTCTTAGTTGTCACACAAAAAGACTAATGGTCTTCGTCTTCATTCATTGAATTCTTTCCTTAAAGGTTAAACTTCAATTTAAAGTTTTATTAAAGAAAAATAACATTGATTTTTTCAAAGAACATAATTTTAGTAGACAATTAAATTATATTTTGAAATTGAGAATTGTATTTTGAAGTATAAAACACGCTATAGTTGAAGCAATGTGATGTGATTTATTTTAAAGTAGACCTACACGATTATAGCAATATGATGTTACTTATTTCGTCAACCAAAAATAAATAAATAAAACTAACTACTCAAGAACTTTAGTTTTTTAGTTTTTTATATTAAATCAATAACTATAAATAATAGTGTAAATATTAAAGTGTTCCAATAACATTTTTGCTTACTATTTGAGAATTGAGAAATTAGAGTCTCCAATAAATAAGCTATACTTATTAATTTATTATATGGGCATGGTGACTTTTTTTTTTTTGGCATTTTCCAGTACAATCTAGATACATTTTTTTTTCCTAAAAAAGAAAAAATAATTTTACATAAATAAGATTTTTTAAAAAGTTTAAAATTTTCTGGTAATTTTAAGAAAGGTTAAAAACGTTTAAAATATGTATTTGTGTTTTTTTTTTTCAGTTCTCTTTTCTCCCATTTTGTTGGTTGGTGAATGACAATATCTCCTTATATCTTTCTCAAAGCTACATGAAGGTGATTTCTTGAAATTGATTAATACAAGTTCTGTAGTTACTTACAAATGATATAAATACATAAAGCTTGAAATCAAATGAAATAAAATAGTTTTAGACAACTAATCTTAACTTCTTGGATCAAACTATCTTCTTATTTTTCTCCCACTTTTCTCACTTTCTTTTAACAGACTTTCCCACTCTGCCATTATCATTCTTTAAATTACTTTTCCAATTTGCACATGATTTAGAATGTGCCTACTTCCAATTACTTATTAAAATAACCAAATATATAATTGAGGAAACAACACTAGAGCCACGTGCTCAATTAATGGTCGGAAGTTTGGCGTGGGACACAGGCATGCTAATGCTATTGTGACTAAAAAGAGCCACACCTTTTGCGTCTCTCTACATGAGAGGAGGGAGATGTGAGTCCAACACATCTTTTAGGATTATGCTAATTTGCTTCGAGTAGAGGCCTTTGACAAAGACCAGAGGAACTCTCCAGGATGTTTCCCTGTGTTATTGTTTTTAATGTCACCACTCCGAAGTTATAAACATCACATTTTTGAGTCACCACCCTCGTATAAGCAAGTTGTTTAATAACACAAGAAATTAAGTTAAGTAATAATAAATTATAAACGAATATGTAAGTATATCAAAAAAGAAATCTATCAAGACTTGCCACTGTGTCACACACACACATATATATTCATTTATAATTGATTTGATTTATATATTTTTTATAGATTATTGCGGTAAGTCATATTTTTTATAGATTATTGTGGTAAGTCAATACCATTAGATAATCTATGCATCTGTTGATTAATTTAATTTTTTAGTCTAGTCAACCATAGGATACTTTCCATTCTCTTGTAAGTTCATAGAAAGATAGAGT
>JASKGM010064632.1:0-17172 GCA_034509205.1 Ceratonia siliqua
TATTCTTTTATTATAGGTCTGACTGCAATTTAGACCAGTGAATCGTGAATTGTTGTTACCTTTATCAGTTTAATGATCGATCAAAAATTTAAAACATTGATTTTAAGAAATAATTGGTTACAGTAAAAATGAAACAATTTCTTAAGATTTTTTTAACCCATCAATTACATGGTATTTTACCTAATTTACCTATAACCTAATTAATTTATTTTCTTATTGTAATAAAAATAAGTCATAAGACGTCAACATTATTTTTAAAAATTCTTTTAAGATTTGACCCCAAATACTAATAAAATTAAGATTCTAAATTATTAAGCCAATTCATTAAAAAAAATTTTAAAAATACAATTTCATTGAACATATTTCTTTACAAATTATTCATGCTTAAATCGTTGATCAATGTATTAACGTTTTTCTTGTCCTAAATTTATATCAAACTATTATATTAATATTATTAAAATGATATTATTTTCCTAAAAAATATATTAAATAAATATATTTTCAAGTTCTGCCAATTTAACAACGTGGTCTTCTCCATCAAGTATGAATCTCATATCGATGTTCCTTGTCCAGTGTCTAGAATAGTTTAGTCGCCACCAGCAACTTCTCTCATGTAGAACAGTGTCCAAGCAAATTTGAACAAAAGAAGAAAGAAAAAATAAATTTTCCAACTTGTGATTTTCAAAATTATCCTTAATTAAATTGCTTTTTAAATAAATTAAATATCTTATTAGTTTATATTTAAACTGAAAAATGATGAAAGAACAAAAAAATGAACATTGAAGTAATCAATCATTGCCATTTTTCAAATGAATAAAGAAATACAGGATGACCATTTTTCAAAGCATCTAAAAAAATGCATATAAATTATGAAATAATTTAGGAAGCTTTGTACATATAAATTTGAATTCAAAATTTTGAATGGATAATAAAAGCGCAGTGGCTCTCAATGGCGGTGTTGTCCTCATAAAAGATTACGGCGTTACCAAGAATTATATCTTCATTTTTCTCTCACTTATATGACATCTATTTATAATTATTCTTGAATCTCTGTTATAGAAACAAAGAAGAGAAGAACATGGGACATGAAGAAGAGTGAGAGACAGTGGAGAATGAAAACCATGAAAGAGAAGGAAATGAAAGAAAATAAACAGATATAAATACAAATTTGTTACCTTTCTCTAAACATTATTTTTCGAAAACCCCAAGTTCATATCATACTCTCATAACTGCAAAGAAAGAAAAGTATAAAATCAATTGGATCTTTGTGAATTCCATTTAGAATCAACAATTTTTTATATGGCTACCAAAAAAAACAAATAAAATTGAAATATAGACAAAAAAAAAATCATGCGTAAAAGAGTACAGAAGAAAATTGTGTGAAGTTTGAGCATATCATACTATATATAGAGAACTTTGTACATATAAATTTGAATTCAAATTTTATTTCAATAAATATGACTTTTTATTAGTATGAAGAGAAATACGATAAATCATTTTTTTAGGAAAATTATTAAATATTACTCAATGATCATGGAGCAAATTAGGATATTCTATTAAATGTATTTATGATTCTATTGACTTTTTATTGGTAAAAAGAGGAGAAATGGTATAACAATAATAATAAATTAATTTTTAAAAATAATTTAATGGAAAAATTAATAACTATTATTGGTAATTAAGTTCATAATTTTATAGAAATTATAAGATTATTATTTTAATTAAAAGATAAATGGCGTTAATAAAGTGACAAATGTCAGTTTCCTGTTAACCTTGTGGGAACGTTTTACTTTAGAATATATAGTATATATATAAATTTGAATTCAAATTTCATTTCAATAAATCCGACTTTCTATTAGTATAAAGAGAAATACGATAAATTATTTTTTTAGGAAAACTATTAACTGTTACTCAATCATTGAGTAAATTAGGAGATTTTATTAAATGTATTCATGATTCTATTGACTTTTTATTGGTAAAAAGAGGAGAAACAATAGAACAATAATAAATGAATTTTTAAAAAAAATTAATAAAAAATTAATAACTATTATTAGTAATTAAGTTCATAATTTTGTAGAAATTATGATATGATTATTTTAATTAAAAGAAAAATGATATTAATGGAGTAACAAATGTCAATTTAATGAAATAATAAATATTAGTCTAATGAAGTGACAAATGTCAATTTTTTATCAACCTTGTTGAAACATTTTACTTTAGAAATGTCAATTAACTGCCTATTTTTACAATAACACACTGTGAAGGCTTTTGTCTATACTTATAAGCCCATCACTGGAAAGCTTTATATATCATGCCCAAATAAAGTTTAATGAATGAAAGTAAGAAACCTAATAAATATATATATAAATATACACAAAATATAATAGGATGAACTCAGAGAATTGAAATTAGAGGCCTAACGGGGCATTTGATGTTTCTAGAATATATTCATCTCAAAATGATAGTTTAAAGGTATTTGTAGGGTCCAAATATATAAATGTTTCTGCTTAATCATTCACTACATTTATAATAGGATGAATTCGGAATCAAAACCTATCCAAAAAAATAGAAGGAAAAAGGCACCAAATAGATGAAAAGAAATTACTTTTTTTATGAACGAAAATGGCTCCTTCCTTCTAGGGAACCTCCTCAAAAATCCCTCTGCTTAAGCTACGAAAAAGAGAGAAAAATGAGAGTTGGGAGGGGGGCATGAATGGCGTGACGATGGAAGAGAGAAACCAAAATTGAGGGGAGAATGAGTGGGACGGCTAGGGTTACATGAGAAGGGGAAGAAGGTGAGTGTATGGGAAAATGAAATTTGGGTCGTGTTAAATTAGGATCGTCCGTGCAAAATGGATGGCCCTGATTTTTTTACACTTTTTCAGGTATTTTTTTTAAAAAATGTTGTTTTTTCTTTTTAATCATGGATGTCCGTTAAACAATGGACGCCCAAGATGTAAGCTACAGGACGGTTATAAATGACATGACCGAATCTAGTGACGGGAAAATGAGAAAGGGAGAGTGAGTGGGGCCTGCTGAGTGTAAGTGGAAAATGGGAAAAGTGAAAAAGTGAGAGAAGGGAAAAGTGAGTGGGTAGGTTGAGATGGGAAATGGATCATGGATATGGGCTATGTGTTAACAAAAATTGGACCAATTAATTTGCATTTCTTTTTTTTTTTTTTAATTTTGGTTTCTTTTGTATTTTTTATTTTCAATTTAAACTAAAATAATGTAATTCTCCTATTTACTTTTTTTGGTTTTATCTTTTATAATTTTGTGTTTGGTTTTTTGATTTTCTTCATTTTGTTAATGTTTTCTAATTTTTGCATTTTTTTTATTTTTTTTGTACTTTAGTATCTATTTTTTTATTTTGATTTTTAATGTTTGATCCTTTTTTGTATTTTATTTTGTATCTTTATTTATTTTTTAATTTTGGTTATTGTATTAATATTATTTTTTCAAATTTTGTATTTCTTTAATTATTTTTCAATTTTCAATTTTTATATATAAATATTAGATTTAAAATATAATTCTACTTTATACATTTTTAATTTAATTATAATAAAAATAAATGAATATATATATATATATATTAATTATAAAAATTAATTATAATTAATATATATAGTAAAATAGTATAAATATATAAAATTTTAATGACCTATGCTTAAGGTGATGATATGGCCTTGGCCTTCTTCTCATTCATCTTTGCCAAGGACAAACTCCTCATATTTCCTTTTAATGGTTGAGTTGTCATTTGATTAGAAGGTTTTGGAAGCAAGGGAGGTTTACCAGTTCTCAATTTACTAACAGATCCCATCTTAGGTTCAAATTTAGTCATTGGATGAATGTAATTACCATTAGGCTTAGCATTGTAGTAACTGTTAGGCTTAGCAGGAGGTTGATGTGCATATTAATATAGTTTAGCTAAATCAAAAGCTTCTCGAGTACTCTTAGGTTTAAACATCTGTACATGCATCTGAATCTCATGTTTAAGGCTAGAAATGAAGCAGCTAATCTCATATTGTTTAGGTAAATGGACTCTATTCAGTATCAAATCAAACATGATAATCACTTACATTATCCAAGTTTCCTCACACCCTTTAGTTCAGACATAGGATTGTTGTAAGTATCTCTAAATCGACTAGAAATGGCACGAACATATTCACTCCAAGAAGGTAACAAACTTGTCAGTAGCGATTTGATATATGCCTGATGCCATTATAAAGCTCTCCCTTCCAAATGAAGAGAAGTTATTTTCACTCTCATGTCCTCTGGCGTTTCATCAACATTAAAGAATTGATCACACTTGTTGTCCAGTTTCCTTGACTTTGAGTGAGGACTCAATGCCTTTGCATTGCCTTATGTCTATATTAAGAAAGCGATTATATATCATTCCTAGGCAATTTCCAATGAAAACAATCTTGAATTACGTTAACGTTAATCCTTTTTGAGATACGTAGGCACTTACTTAGTAAGGCATGTCTAGTTATCTTATCTTTCATCTTTTTATTGTATTAACAAAAAAATGGGTAATTAAAATACATAAAATTAAAGCATCAACAATCTAGAGTAACCGTCCTTAGGATGGACGTTGTAAGATTCCTAACACTTTCCTCACACGTAATTAAATTCTCAAACCCTTCCTCTGATTTCAATGGCCAGTATTTGAATTTTAAAGGATCCCAATTATCTTTTTAATTAATTAGTAGTAACTCTACTTTTTAATCTTTGTGTTTTTTTTTTCTTTTGTCTCCTTAAGGTCATAACAGTACTTTTTTTGAACGTCACGTTGTGACATCTATTGAATTGAATTTGTTTTCTTTTTAGATTCTGTTTTGTATTGTGTTAGGTTGAATCTTTCATTTATTAATAATTTGAATTTTGTTTTCTACCTCTTGTTGAATTTGATATATGATTACATTTTATTGATACAAAATCTTTTTATTCGTTTAGTTTTGTCTTTTTAATAAAGTCATGAAAAATTTCTTTTACATTCATCCATGTTCCCTTCTTTTAGAAATTTGGAAGTCAATTGGGCCTAAGTCTAGTGTATTTTTTTTTTTGTATAGGCTTATGTCCAAGCCCATTTAAAATTGGCTCACATTTTTTAGTTAGGCTTTAGCCCAAGTTTGTGAATAATGTCTAGGATTGACTCATTATACTAGTTAAATTTTTTTCTCTCGTTTTTGTAAGTGTAATATATATTTTAATACAATAATAATAACAATATTTTTTATAACATAAAAATAGTTACAAAATCATAGACAATAAGAAATATACAAGTGAAAATAGTGATTAGAGTATATCAATACTTTTTGGGATGGGTTTGAGCACACTATAGTAGTTATTAACACTGATCCATCCCAAAGACAGCATTTTACACCTTAAAGTGTGCATAAATAGGCTCCTCAAAGAAGTGAGAGGTGAGAAATTAAGCACTATATGGATAAGCAGTAAGACATAATTATAGCATGTACACATTCACTACAAAAATTTGTGATATAAGAGAGAGGAGAGGAGCACACATTCACTATAGAATTTCCATTAGAAAGGTACCAAGAACCACAACGGAAGACATCCAACAAACTCTGGTTGAGAGAGACAAAGTCCCAATCCCATGTTCCAATTCACCCCGGATTGTAGCATCTTCACCCATTAATAACAAAGTCACAGCAAGTTGTACCTTGGCAACAAATCATAGCAGTTTAAAATTCCAATTCCAAATTCCAATGTTTTTAACTTCACTAAACACTGATACGCAAACACAAAGAAATGTCTTACCGATATGCAAACACCAAATTCCAACAAGTCATGCCTAATATAATAAATATGATAGTATGAATAATAACAGAAAGCCAAACTCTCATGCTCCCAAATATGCAAACACAAAGAAGTGTCAACACCAGGAACAATCTTCATGAACAAGTGAGCACAAATAGGAAAGTGATAATCATGTACAACACTCTTCTAAGTTTCTAACACATATCTAAGACTGAATAATAAGCAGTTTAGAGTAAATAACAGCTTCAGCTATGATATTATCTAAAATCTCCATGCATAGTCATTAATCATTCCTCTTCTCATATGCCTAGTTTAGGAATTCTGTGACAATCATTAAAATTGATATACAAATAGCGGTGGGGGGGGGGGGGGGGGATGATTATTTGAAAGCAAAAACCTTCAGCAACAAAGTCTTGAAGCTGATGCCATTTTTGAAAAGGGTAGAGAAACACAATGGTTTTAGATAATATCTTTTACTATACACAGGAGGTCAGGATATGGTTGCAATAAATGCTAGCAGACAAAATTTTGCTCTAGATAAATATATAGTAAAAGAAATTAAGGCACCAATTTCCAATTAGAATCTCTCAATGATTTCCTTTGAAAACCGAGCAGAATAGGCTACAGCTCAGTTGAATAATCAGAATACCATATTCCAAATGGTGACAAGAAATTATAATGGTAAATCAAATATGTTAAGGATGTGATTCTCGGCAGATTGGGTGGTCAAAACAAGATTCATTTGGCTCAACTAACAAGCCTTCTTCTAACAAATTTGTCCCAACCTTAAGCGAAATTGTGATAGTTCTTTAGATTAAGTGGAGTAGTATAGGTATCATTACATCAATAATGCAGGTTTACACACAAAAAATTGGAGCATGAAAAAAATACAAGGGACCGAAAACAATGAAAATAAGCTACATGCAAATGCTATAGGAGCGAGCAAGGAAAAAAAAAATCATGGGGGAGAGAGAATAGTGCGTTTACCTGGAGACTAAAGAATGAGATTTTGTAGGAATCTCCTAAATTATTCAAGATGCTTGGTACTGGCCAATCTGCCATAGATTAAATTTTCTTGCCATCTACCTTCACCCTTTCTGCAATTACTATATAATCTAATTATTCAATAGATGGTCAGGCAACAACAAATTTACTAAACTTGCAAATAGAATATGTTTTGCTAAGACTTGTAATACTTGGGTAAGACAAAAGACATGCCCATCAAGGGATTTACTGTAGACCAATATGTCATAACAATGACAGTAACAAATTTTCATGGAGGTGATATGAAAATTGAGTTCATGGTGGCCTAAAAGGTAGCTAGATCATTTGTTAAACCAAAAGGCATAAAAAAAATTCATAGCAACCCAAGTGAGTTCCGAATACAATTTTTGTAATGTCTTCTTCATGCACTCTAATTTAATGGTAGATTGCCTAAGATCCACTTTAAAAGAATAGTAATTCCATGTAGTTCATCAAGTAACTTATCTAGGTACAAATAAGAAATTTATCCTTAATTGTAGCATTATTTAAAGTCCTTAATCAAAACAGAAATGTTAGAACTCATTCTATCATTTCTAGCTCTTGGAGTTATGTGGATATGGTGGGTAATATATTTGGGGGATAACTATTAGTTACAAGAACATAGTGAGAAAATAATCCCAAACTGTATAAATTTATTGGTAATGGTTGTGCTTCTGCATCATATAAAGTATGACACACCTCTAGTTTGAACATGGTTGCCACCGTATGCAACTTAGTCTATTTATATATTCAACTACCAAAGGTTTCTAATTAGCCCTTCCCTTTATTTATTTATTTTTTTTGTGCATGCTAATTTTTTTTTTTTTTGGGTTTCCTCTATTTTTATTACCCTAAATATAATATTGCGGGCTAAGGACAGTGTGAATGATCAAAATTCAATCAAAGCCTAGTTTAATGCTTTAGCTCAATTCTTCTTATTGTAGTGCCAGTGATTGTGATTATCTTTCACGATTTATTTATTTATTGTGATTCTTGGAAGTTGGTTGGCTTTGGTGTTATATTTCTGCAGTGTGTAGATCTTATCCTAATGACTGCTAGAAGATTGACAACCACAGAGAGATGGGATGGTCTAACAGCAGTTCATCAAACTCTGAACCTGATTAGGAAGAATTTAAGGAAACATTGTATGAACAATCTATCCCTAAAAGCCATTTTCCTGCTCCTAGAAGAGGTCTTCTATTTGGAGCTTTACCCAACTACATAGAACACCAAGGAAGATTCTGGTAATAATTGTTTAATTGGTTTTCTCCTATAAGAGAAATCTCAACTCATACTATGCAGAGCATTATAAATTATGCCTGGCCTCTTAGAGGTGATGTCCAGATTGCAGGGAGGGACCCATACTTTTATATTTTTCCTTTTCTCAATAGAGGAGAACCTAGAATTTATCTATAGTCCTTATGTTGTTCAGGTTAGTCTATTAATCCTTGACCATTGGAGGCCTAACCCTATCCTTAGAAACATATCCCTCCATAAAATCCCCATTTGGATACAAGTTTGGGGGCTTCCTTTAGAAAGTCTCAGTTTTGAAATGGCATGCCTTAGAATTGGACTAATAAGAGTATTTTCTTAGAAATATTAGATTCCTTAGTCAAAGTTTTCATTAACCCTTGGCTACCTCTTCTTATGGGCATTGTGTTTCAGTTAGACTTCGAAAGAATGACTTGGATAAAGTGTAGATATGAAAGCGATTCTAGGTTATTTACTTCACCCAACCTAGTCAAGTTCACTTTATCATTGAAGCTAGAGCCTTCCATAGGAAAGCTAGCAGAAGAGCTACTAGGATTAATGTCACGCCTTAATTTTAAGCACGTGACCGGTGTAGGAATGCTATCATATGGGTAACATCCTACGAGCCTAAACATAATCATATGAAATTTCAAGAAATCATAGAAATAAAGACATTAATTGACCAACACAAAAGAAATGATGCTTGGGAAAATTTTATGAAAATTAATTTTGATAGAGTTTCCTTTGAAATTTTATCATTTCCCAATGTACAAACAGTATGTCACAAGGCAGACAATCTTATGTGCCACACAAACTGGCCTTCATGGCCTAAACATCAATGACAGCAAGTCATAGACACAACCGCCGAATATGCATATGCATTACATGATCTAACACACTAATCCAACATGCAAACCTTAATCAAACTGTCCATAACGATAGAGTCTTGCCACATTCACTCTCCAGGGAAGCCTACCAAACACAAGTAGCAAGCTTGTGATTGACATTTAGATTCTTGTCACAGAGATCCTGCACATATACTAAAAAAATACAAGAGTGAGTCGTAATGACTCAGTGAATAAGAAACTTCTACTAGGATACAAGATTTTCTCCACAATAATAATATAATTCCATAAATCCTTGTCATTTCATTCACTACCTACCAATGATGCTTCTACCTAACTATGTCATACACGTTTCTTAACTTCTCAACATATCACTAATACCTCAAGATAATATTATCTCAACATAACCTTACTAGTCCTTTTTGGAATAAATGCAACATCATATATCAATATTATATACTTATAACCATAGAACCCCATGTAATCATGCTTCTGCATATAAACACCATAAACTTTTAGAAATGAAATCATCCTGAAGCATATTCGTAAATTTGGAAAAAAATCGCAGATGACTTATCTTATAAAATGTACTTCGAATGTCCAATGAGACTATACAAGTTCACCAAAAGATTTTATACAAGTTAAGCTAGTAAAAATTGAAAGCATTTAAATTAATGAGAAGAAATGAGTAAGTTCAATTATATGGGGTCACCATGAAAGCACCAGAGGCGGCTCCATCTCGTTGATAGCCCTCTCCTCCTAGGATTGGCCATACTCCTAGGGGCGGCTCCATCTAACAGATAGCCTTTTCCTCTTTATCATCATACCATCTCTGTGAGGGTGGCTTCATCGCGTTGGCAGCTCCTTGCCTTACATGGGCAACTACACCTAACGGATAGCCCTTTCCGCACCACCATAGTACCAACATACTTCTAGATGCATCTAGGCCGTTAACCCCGCTAATGGCTACGGGGTCCTAACATGGATTTCCCCAAAAACATCCTCAATAAAATCAATTTCAAATGTTATCATATCATAAAAATATCCATTAGTTCAACAACAGTGAAATTCCCAATTTCTAAAATGTTTCTCCCACTCGATTTGATATCTCATTCTTGTAAACCTTTCATGCGAAAATAGATACATGATACCATGACAAAATTAATGTTATGCACATGATAAAAATCATTAAAGGGCTCATATGCCAAACATAACTTGTAAACAAATATATCATTTATATTGTTGTAATTTTCCAACATGCAAAGATGGCATATGCAATATTAAAGCATTTCAAATGTATATGAAAGCCATGATATCACTATGCACGATCTTAATTGTTTACCCTCATTACCCATAAATCATTTTCCTCAAATATCACCATCCTGCAAATGTTCCACTTCTTCAATGTGTTTCTAACACATGAAATCCATATACACTAACATATTACTATTGAACCATTACATGTAAAACCAATACCCTTTAGCTATTATCCTACTAACAATGATTAAATCAATCCTTTCTTTATATAATCATTTCCACACTTCTATTCCACATAACATCCTTTAATTAATACTTCTTTCTCAATTATGTACCTACCAAATAATAAATTGTACTTCCTAAAATGTCTATAATATGCGTCCATGATTTCTTTGTCTAACATGTGTGGTTCAAACATTACTTTTTTTCACCACTCGAAATTTGACACCATTTCTCAAATAAAATTTCCACTATAAAATGTACCATATAACCTAAGATGAGCCATAGCATCCTCTCTTTGAAATCTTTATAAAAATACCTCAAATATCCATATATAACAACCTTAAATCCAATTCTCCTCTAAGACAATTTGTAGTCATCAAACTCTCATTTTGATATAACTTATACATGTGTCCAACATATCCTAAATCAGTAAATACACTTTATAATATATATATATATATATACCATTTCATCAAAGTAACAAATCTCACTTTCTAGTTTTAAAAAAACTATTAAGGTATATTTTTCTCTAATAATGAACTTCCAATTAATACAATTTAGATGATTTGCAAGCCTAAATACTCTTCTATCTCCTTTGAACCCATAAAAAAAATTTTCAACAACCATATACTCTAAAAAATTCAAGGATCACAATTAACCAAAATATGCCAATATTCAACATGAATAAATTGAGAATAATATCTAAGAGGAAAAATCAAGTAACCTAAAATAGAAGATTCCCACTCACCACACCATTTTGCCAAATTTCAGCCACCCAAGTCTCATCTAAACTTATTCTCCACCTATGGAAGCAAAGCCCCACAAAACATTCACCATTTGCAATATTTTGGCCAACACCCATGGTGCTCAACTTGAAGAATCTCCCAAAACCAAGACCACCAATGCATTGAAGGAGTAAAAATAGGAGAATTTTGTGAAGGGACCAAGTGGAGATGATGCAAGAATGGAGTGGCATGGAGCTTTGGATGTCTCCCATGGAGGAAGAGGTGTGTCTCGGCTAAATGGGGAAGAAGAGGGAGTTGGCTGACTTTGGGGGAGATTTGCACGTGAAAGAGAATAGGTGGAAGGAAGAAAAACACCTAAAAATAATATTTTAAGTGAAAAATGGCCAAAATGCCCTCTTATATGAAACTATTTACCCTTGTTGCCATTAGTCATAAAAAACAAATGCTAAATTACTTTTTTTTTTGGAATGTTACAATTAAACTAATACATGATCATTATGAATTTTTCTATTCTGTCATGGACTTTCCAACCATGCACTTTGGTTCTAGCAGTTGGAATAATATGGAAGAAAACTTTCATCCCTACTTTATTGACATGGACTCTATGTCTGATTCTAATTCTTCTCTTACACATACTCCAGTACATTAACCCTTCTAAACCATATTCACATTATTCTAATGCACACATTGAATCTTTTCTAGAAAGTCTCACTCTTATTATTAACTTGTCTTGCCCTAGAGATGACGTTTTTCTAACCAGTGCTCATTGGTGTAATTAGTACCTTTGAACTAGATGAATCCTCTTCTGCTCATATTAGCCATGAACAATTCTTTAACTTCTCCATGAACTTAACTCACTCTGAAATTAATCTTCCTACTAGTCAAATGTAACAGCAAGTAGTTGTTTGAGTTAGTTGTAGCTATACCTTTATATAGCAGAAGGAGAGTAGAGAGAAAGGAGGCAACTGAGTAGATTGTTTGGGAGAGTTGTGGGTCTCTTAAATACCTACTACTTCTGTTTTCACTTCTTCTGAATACTAAACACCTCAAAAAGTCATTTGACTCTGTTTCCATTCAATTCTAAGTTAGTTCTTATCAAGTGACTAATGATCCTCTTTTCCATTTTAGTTCTTTCTTCTACATTCACATCAGTACCCCTTTTGCCTAAAAAGACACCAAGCTAATATTCTGGAAAACTTTTTAGAAATTCGAAACATTTTCCTAGGAAGCATCTACTGAAGTTAAACCTTACTAGTCTACTAAAACCTGATGTGTAACATATCCTTTATGGGAAATAGTCCTATCACCAATAATGCCTATAGGGATAAGAGTAGGACTCCCACCAAAAGAAGTTGTCTATAAAGTTGCGGTTTTTAGCCCCACTCAATCTCCCACTTTTAACTCTTCTCCTTTCTAAGCTAGTCTGTCCACTTTTTCATTCTCATTTGAGCACAAGGAGGATAATATTTAAGTTATTATAAGAACTTGGGTCTATCCTGAATATTACAATCTACAGAATCTAAGAGGAAGTACTAGATAAATAGCCAAGATGTGAGTTAGGTTCCTTGGCATAGAAGGACTCCTATCATACCAATAGCACTATGATAGGAAGTGTTGTACTAACATACTGCCTGAAATAAGGTAAATGCCAAGTACTTCGTCTAGGATACACATAAGCTTTTAGGTATTGTCCTAAACAACGATTTAACATCTAAGGATTGTAACACATTGACTAAGAATAGAATAGGAGTAAGGAGTAGTGAAGCAACTTAAGACGGGTTCCTACAAACTTAGCTCATGATAAGTGTTCCCTGGCACACTACCCACAAGCTAAGTCTATAATTCCTCATATCTAGGCAGTTAGAGACCTCTATATGCCCTAACCATAGATATAGACCATGCTTTGCTACCAACTTGGTCACGTGCCCAGAGTTAGGAAGTGACATCGAAATAGAAATCAAACTTTTACCTACGAATTGAAGCTACGAAACCGATCCTTATGAGCTGCAATAGAGGTGGTGGCCTACAATGGAGCTTCTTTGTGGCACATGGTGGCTTCTATTCTAGTAGAGTAAAATTGATAGGGTTGGGCTCGAGCCACAAGAAAAATAGGCTGGGCTAGGCTGAGCCTTTTTTTGTCGAGCCTCTATTTGAAATCTCTAACTTTGCCCTCTAGGACTTGAGGCCTAAGCGGACCCAAACGGGTCTACCTATAAAAATTAATAAAATACACAAAAATTAATTACAAAAATCAATAAAAATATATTCTAAATTATTCAAAATAAGTATATATCAACAAAAATAAATTATTCATAATAACCAACAAGTGCAAATTAAATAATAAAAATAATATCATAAAATTATCCTAACTCAACATTATAAATTAAAATATCTATCAAGCATCATCTTTAATAATGATATTTGAATCTATTTTAGATATTGCATCTATTTGGTCTTTTAGATCATCTTCACATTTCATCTAAAAAAATGATATTTTTCAATATTGTAATACATTCACATGTTATTTAAGATAAAAAAAATTGAAAAAAAAATTAAAAAATGAAAATTCGGGCTGGCTAGCCAAGCCTGTCCCTCATCGGGCTAAGCCCTCATAGTCTTGGCTTTCATAAGCTTGCTTAAAGTTGACCCTTGATTTTTAAGGCCCTAACTCGGCCCTATCCCTCCAAAAATGAGTCTTGCCTGTCGGGTCAAACTCAAAATTAATATGCTAGTCTCTGTTGCTATAGTATGTTACGTTTCAGTGATGGCAGAGGTGAGCCTCTTGGCAATGGCTGCAATGGATGTGATGGGTGCTCCTTGGGCGAGGCTAATGGGATAAGAGCTGGGCTACCCAAGCAAAAGTCCAGGTTTCTTGGATCTGGGCCTAATGTTAATAGGCTTTAAGCTTGGTTTATTAAATGAGCATATAACCTTTAAATTTAAGATTGGTGCTTGGCCTATTAGGTTGGGCCAGGTATGTCCATGGACATACATGCCAATGAATAGGTCTAATTATGGGTTTGTAAAGTTTTCTTGATATTTGTTTTTATTCTTTCCCCTTTTATTTGGTTTGAAAGACATAAGTCATTCCTCTTTTTTTTTTTTTTTTGCTTTAATTTATTTCATTTGTTTGATGGTTGTTTTACTTTTCTTTAAGCTCCTATTAATAAAATGCAAGGTGTCCAATGCATCTTGTCTTTCTTTTAAAAAATAACAAAAATAAAATTGTTTTCCTAATCTACAAGGTTCCAAAGACCTTTGAACAAAAATGGTGTTTTTCAAATTAGAACTCTAAAGAGCCTTTAAAAAATGAACTTAATTAATATACAAAAAAAAAAAAGCTAAGACAAAATTTTATAATGGATTTTAGGCCTTAGTGAGCTTGCTTTTTGAATATGAATTGTGAATTTTAGAACCCATATTTTTCTTTAAAGTTTGACAAAATATTTGATTTGCCTAGTTGGGTTCCAAAAGCCCATTCAACTAGGGCCTCATTTAGATTTAAATTCACTCACATAAAATCAACTAGGGCCTCATTTAGATTTAAATTCACTCACATAAAAAAGGTTTCAAAGGCCCATTTTGCAATTCTACATAAATAATGGGGTGTGAAAAACCCATTTTTCTTCTAGAGAGCAATTTAAATTGGTTTGAACATAATGGGCTTCAAGGCTCATTTTGTTTAACTAGACGTAAGTAAAAAGGGTTTCAAGGAGAAAGATAAAAGCATATGCATTTAAGCAATAAAATAAAAATTATAAGATTTGCTTTTTTCAAGATTTCAAGGATTACCATTCCTTGAAACATTATGTCAAACTTTATGTGGAGATTTAATCTCCCATTTTGTCTTAGTTTTCTCTAACATTATGTGAAAAATTGTCCTCTCATTTTATTAAACCTTATCTAAAAATTTATTTTCTTATACTCTCTTTGTTTTCTTAAACATTATGTGGAGAATTATTTTCTTATTTTATTAAGCTTTATATGAATGTTTAGTCTTTTATATCCTCTTAATTTATCCATAGGCTTTGGGTGGAGGTTTATCCTCCCACGTTGTTTTATTTTTTAAAAATTTTGGGTGGAGATTTATTCTCCTATATTATCTAAAATAATTTTTGCCTTAGAGATCATGTATATTTTCTAGGCAAATTTTTATCAAATTATCTAGAACAACATGGACATTGATTCTTTTGGGATACATAGGCACTTACATGGTAAAATATGTTTGATTCTTTCATTTTTCATCTTTTCCCTTAATGGAAAAGGGGATAATTAAAATACATTGAATTAAATACAAACAATCTAAGGTAACTATTTTTAGAGATGAACATTGTAGTGTGTCTAACATATTCTTCACAAGTAATTAGACTTTCGAACCAATTCTCGTTTCAAAAGTCAATGTTTATTTTTTAAATGATTCCAATTATCCTTCTAATTAATTTGTGGTAATTCTATTGTTTTAATTTCTATATTTTTCTTTTGTCGTCTTAAGGTCATGACTCAATGTGCTTATTGCAAGCATGAAAAACTAGATTTATAGTCATATGTAGAGCACTTAAATTGTCACATAACATGACAAGGGAGTGGTTGAGGAACACCAAGATCTTTGAGGATGTATGTTAACCAAGTTAGCCCAACAGTTGTATGAATGGAGATGGGAGAAGACGTTTGAGAAGGAGATTGGAACTTTCTGAAAGATGAAGGAATATGGGAGAAAATTAATAAAATTTTAATAAAAAAATTTTAATATATTTTAACAAAAAAGGTATGATGAAAATTTATACCATTTTCAGTCATTATGACATTACAAAAATATTTTTATATTTTTTATATTTAAATATTAAATAGCTACTTTTTTTAAAAATTAGTTTTTTTAAAAGAAAATTAAGGAGCACATATTTTAAAACACAAACTCATTCAAATAATCTCTAACTAGAATTACTTAAGTAAGTAAGTATATATATATATATATATATATATATATATATATTAATCATTTATATTTATGAATAAAATTTGTATTAATAGCGTTACTCAATTTTAAACTATTGAAATATTAATTTGACACTTAACTCTGGCATTTGGCAGATGATTATTATAATTAAATTTATAAATCTTTAAATCTTTATTTATAACAAAACAATTGAGAATAAAATATATGTAAAGATGAGATTCCTATGTGATTTGGAATATCTGTAATATAAAAATGTTACTTGGATCCAATCTAGTCAGTTTGACCAGTCAAATCGTCACATCAGAAAAATGAATATGTTTAGATAGAAATAAAAGAGGATAAAGGAAGAAAATGTCAAAACTTTCTTCTTACGTAAGAGTTTTTATGAACACTGGAAAAGAATGAAAATTTTAATTAATCTTTCAAAATTCTCAAAATTCTTTCATTTCTTATATTTTTAAGTCCTTCAATTTAAAAAAAAATTGGAAAAATTAATTATTCCCTACCATTCCTTATTTTTTAAAATTTTTATTAAAAATTAAAATTTCATAATTAATTATTTTTATATTTAGAAAAATATCTTATAATTATTTTTATTTTATTTCCATATTAAATTTAAACATCTAAAATCATCATTTACCTGATTTCCCATTTCCCCTCCCTTCTCTCATTGCTCTCAACTCCCAAATATATCCTGAAAGTTGACTCAGAATAACCTATAGTAAATACTAAATATTCATCAACCCAAAAACAAATAATGATGGCTCAACTTGACTTTAACAAATTGTAAGTTTTAGTTATAATTTTGTTTCTTTTAATAATTTTTATCAAATGTTAATCAATTTAATAATTTTGCAACAGAAGACATGAACCCAAACTTGGTTAATCAAACCAATCAACCCATAACTTAACAATATATATTTTCAATTCACTGTTCAAAACAAATTTTAAAACACTAATTTGTACTGCATCATGTTTAATTTAAGGTGAATTCTGTCATGCTTAGGAATAAGATTTTAAATTTTTAAAATTATAAATTTTAATTTTTTAATTTTTTTATATTTTTTATTTAAAGATAAAAGTTAAAATA
>JASKGM010064643.1:0-17170 GCA_034509205.1 Ceratonia siliqua
CAACGGTTAAGAAAAGTTGCACTAAATATTTCTAAGGATGTTAAGAAATTCTGGATGAAAATAGAAAAGCTGGTAATATACTTATATTAATTTGATTGTTTATGTAAGTTTCTTAATTTTCAGTGGGTGTATTTTAACCACTATTATTGTTCTAGGTTCTCTACAAGCACCAGATGGAACTTGATGAGAAAAAGAAAAAGGCACTCGATAAATAGCTTGAGTTTCTTTTGGAGCAAACTGAGAGGTAGATTGTTTTATTTTGTTTTTCATATATTGTTTGTAGAGGCTGGTAATACATTTGACTGTTGACATCTTCTTTTAAACATAAATTGTTCAGGTACTCAACAATGTTGGCAGAAAATCTTGTGGATGCTTATAAACCAGAAGAGAAACATTCTGCAGATCAGCATATGAGTATTCAATACAAAGGAGATGAAGATATTATTCATGAATGTAAAGAAGCTAATGCTGGTGGGTAGAGTGATGTATCTTTAAAAGTATGGAGAGGACATAAGTACTTTGTCTACTGAGTTGACTTAATTCATTTAACAGAGACTCAGTCCAATGCTCCTGACAATGATGAAGACTATGATGTACAATCTGATGATGAATCAGTATGGATTTCTTTTCTCTACTGTTGTTTTTATTATCACTATCAAAACCTTTCCTCTCAGGAAATGTTTTATATAATATACTTTCTACATTTTCTGATTGTGATGTTGTAAAAGTTGGAATTTAAAGCATTACTTAAATTTAAATTTTCCAGTACCCCAAATTCATTACTTAAATTTAAAGCATAATTAACCCATTTTGTTAAACCACATAATGTTTCCAATAAACTAAGAACATCACAACTACAAGGTAATAACCAACCAAACTCAGTTGAAGTCATAATCCTCACAAAACTGACTTAGGCTAGAATTTATGCATAAAGTCACAAACTCACCTATTTCCACCCTCCACAATGTCCAACAGCAACGATGGCTTACACCCAACGCTCCCTTGCTTGGTAGGAAGCAGAACAGCTGCTGGTGGGACTGTTTTCCGGCAAGCCACGACGGGTTAGTGGCGGAGGACGATGGTGGCTGGTCCAGGCAAGGTGACGGCACGGTGGGGGGGTTTTATGCTGCAAAAATGATGAAGGCCGAGGAATGGAGCATGATTATAGACAAATTGGCCGAATAGAGGTGTTGGGACACCGCGCATAAGGGGAATGGCCGAGCTTGAGCTTCAGCTCTGGAATTGGAAGAGGGAAAATGGTTCAAAGAGCGATTTTGTTGTTAGGGCATATAACCAGTTTTCTCACAGTTTTTCTCACGAACGAATATCCGTGAGAAAAGAAAATAAAACATTGCGTTTTAAATATTATCGTTTCTCACGAACAAATATTCGTGAGAAATTTCTCACGGAACATTTTTGTGAGAAACGAATATAAAACGCTGCGTTTTAAATCTTACCGTTTCTCACGGAACATTGTTTTGTGAGAAATTTCTCACGAATATTTGTCCGTGAGAAAAGTTTCACGCCTACATTCTCACGGTTTTTCTCCTGACATTCTCACGGATGAATTAGCTGTGAGAAAATCCGTGAGTAATAAATCTTCTGTGAGAAATGCAGTGAGAAATTCTCACAGATTTTGTTGCCATGAGAAATTTCGTGAGAAAAACCATGTTTTTTTGTAGCGGTAGTCTCCTTATTTTCTTCAATCTCAACCTTTGTTTTATGCTTTCAAATTCTCTCATTTCCTTAGTTTCTCTCTCCCGCTGATTCCTTTATTTTTTTTTTAATCTCTTCTACCCTCTCTGATTTATAGGAGAGGCCATAACAAAATCTCGTAAAAATGGGTATGTGGGCGCCAAGAATCAATGAAGCCAAGGGCACGTTGCAAGCTGCGGGCAGTGCAAAACAACAGAGGGGCAAGGGCGTCTTCCTGCAGAGGTTTGGGAGACATCTGCTTTACTACGCGGTGGCTGGCATAGGTAAAAAGAGTGCTTACCGCGGTGCGGTGCAGAGACCATAGACGGAGGGACCATCACTAAGTAAGGCAGAGGTACGGGTGCAGAGGTGAAAAGGGGAAGGACCAAAAGTGGTCCCCAGTTGAGGCTCGTGCAAAAGCAAAATAGGGAAAGAAGTGTGAATGTGCAGAGATGAGGGGCGCGGTGTGAAGAGATATCAGGAAAGGGAAAGGGGAAACCTACCCAGGTTAGGTTAAGGGTTGGACCGGGTATGGTGGTGTTGGGTTCGTTGGTGGGCTGGACTGGGTATGGTTTAGGAGTAAGCTGAATCTTCTTTTTTTTTTTTTTGGCTCATTGGGCTGCCAAAAAATGGTTTTTGGGATTCTTATTTTCTTTCTTTTTTTTAACTTAAAATTTTTTTAGATTTAGATTTATAGTTTTTTTCTTGCCATTTTGATTATTTGTATTTTTTTCCTCTATTTATTATTATATTTTCATTATTATTATTACTATTATTTTTATTTTTATTTATTATTATTCTTTCAGAGAAAATTTTATTAAATAAATTTCAAGGGACATCCGGACAAAATCGAGTGTTTACACCCCTTTTGTTATTAATACGACGAAAAGATGAAAGATGAAATAATCGGACTTACTTTTCTAGCTAAATGTCTCTGTACCCTAAATGGGATCAAGGTTCACATAGTTTGAGATAATTAGAAGAAGTTTTGGCTAGGAATGATATATGATCGCTCTCTTAGGGATGACAAGGCATTAAGAGAGAATAAAACTTCACCTAAAACTTATGAAAGTTAAGACTCTAGGGGAAGATAAACTTCTACATAAAGCTCGACAAAATAGGAGAACAATTCTCAACATAATGTTTGAAGGAAATGAGACAATAAGAAAAAATGAATTTTCACATAAAGCTCGACAAAATGGAAGAACTATTCTCCACATAATGTTTAAAGGAAATGAGACAATAAGAGAAAATGAATTTTCACATAAAACTTGAAAAAATAGGAGAACAATTCTCCATATAATGTTTAGAGGAATTAGGATGAAATTGAAATCTTTTGCAATGTTTAGGGCCAAAATGGAATTTCTGAAAGTATTGGGGTTAAAATAAAATTATTAAAAGTATTAGGGTCAAAATAAAATTTTAAAAAATATTGGAATCCAAAATGAAATTACTAAAAGTATTAAGGCCAAAATAAAAATTTTAAAATTATTAGGGCCAAAATGAACTTACTGAAAATGTTCGGACCAAAATCTATTTTATAAACAACAAACAAAAAACTAGCAACTAGAATATATTTTAAAATTAACAAATAAAATAAGACAATAACTAGAATATAACTTAAAAACAATAAATAAAAATATTGTAACCAAAACAAAACAAAAAACAATTAACAAAAAACAAAAATCAGAAATAATAAAAAAAATATTACAAATAAAACCAAAAATAGTATAAACAAACTAAACAAAACAAAACCAAAAATAATAAAAATAGATTAAAAAATAAAAAACATATTAAAAATAAAACAAAAATAGTAGAAATAGATAAAAAAAAATGGAAGGAAAAGAAATCAACCAAAGATGAAAAGATAGTTACCTCTTTAATGATTATGAGAGCTAACTTCCCCTCTCCCTTGCTCACAACATTAAATTTAGATAATGAAAATAAAAGAAATAAAAAAATAGTGAAAATGAGAAGATGAGGGTGTGTGTGTCTAAAGAAGGAAGGATACTAGTTTTTGTGTGTGTGAAAGAGATAAAAAAGAAAAACAACAAAAACCATGGAGAGAAAATAAAAAAGAGAGTTTAGATGGATGAGATAAAGGAATGAAGGAGATGAGAAAAAGAATAGGTGAGTGTGTGGGAAAAAGACAAAGTGGGTGAAGAAGGGGAGGAGGCGTGAGGTGTAGAAGAAAAAGAATTGGGAGAAAGAGAGAAAAGAAGAGGGGGGTGGCGGCTAGGTCTTTAAAAGTGAAAAGAAATGAGTTGGGTTATTAAGGTAAAGTGAGATATGGGTAATGGGTAAGTGATTTGGATAGGGTTATGGGTCAATTGGGTGGATTGTGTTAGTTTAGCTAGTGTTGGGCTTGGAAGAAAATGAGTTAAGAATAAGGAAAATGGGCTTACAACAGCAACAAAAAGAGATTGGGTTGAAAAATATTTTTGTTTTGTCATTTTATTATTTTGTTTTTTTGACTTTTTTTACTTTTATTATATTTTTATTTCTTTCTTCTTTTCTATTTTGTATTTCAATTTTTGCATTTTCTTAATTTTTTTGTGTGCTTTTCTAATTTTTTAATTTTAACTTTTTTTAAGTATTTTGAAAATTACCTGGACAAAATCAATTGTTTATAATAGACATCTACTCAATGTTTATAAAATTAAAGTGATCCTTGAAATCACTAAAGGAAGATTTTGAGAAAAAAGTATACCTCACTTTTATTTGTAAACCAGTTCTTTTAAGCTTTTAGGTGTGATGACTTTGATTTCATGGTATTTACCAATCAAGCACTCATCTTTCATTTACCATTTAATTAGGCCTTTGGAACCCACTTGATCACAATCTATTTTGAATGGAAAATGAACTAACAGAAGTCTAGAAAATTTATCATGAAAGCTGATCCTTCTTTTAGCATGATGGAATCTTATTTTCAAATCACTTTTAAAAGGACTTTGGAGCCTTGCATTTAAAATTTCTTTTTCGCGTCTTTTATTTCTTTTTTCAAGGGAGAACGAGGTGCATTGGATACCTTGTTTTGCATTGGCAGGGGCTTAAATAAATATCCAAAAACTATAAAAATAACAATAAAAGGAAAATAAAATAAACAAATAAAATAAAATAAATAAAGTAAAATAAAAAAGAGAGTGAAGATGGCTTATGCCATAAAAACCAAGGAAAGGGTAGAGAATAAAAAAAAAAAAAAGAATATAATGAAAATCTTACAAACCAAGAATGATAGTTTCAAATAAAACAAAGGAGCTAACTTAAATAATTAAGATACCAAACCCAAAAACAACAAGCACCCAAAGACCACACAAAAGTAAGCAAGAGTCCCTGTTTGGGAAAGCAATTGAGCTCAGAGGCTAGGAGATTTGTGTTGCCAAATAATTGACCAAAATACATTTTCAAACCAAATGAAAGGAAACAAAATCCAAAATTTACTTCAAGATTAACTATGTATTTTCTTTTCAAAAGAGGAACATGAGAAGGACAAATGAAACACTGATTTCACTTTTACCCCACCACTTTGTAAATGATTTAAATATCCTAGACATTACAGGGGTATAGGCGAAAGTTAAACAGTACCAAGAGGGGATGAGTGAATTAATACAATATAAAAATTGAAATCTTTTCTTAAAACTTTTAAAACTGAACTGAAACTAATTCAAAACACATTTTAAAAGTACTCCCTCAAAACTTTTTAGGTACTTTAAAAGTTTGAAGTACCTCAAAACCAGTTTGTATCAAATCAAAAAATAAACTTTAAAGAACTGGAAGAGGATGGGAAAGAATACAGTAATTTATCCTGATTCAGTTTCAATGTGAGATCTACGTCCAGCCCCTTGACTTCCAAGGGATTTTCTCCACTATTCAACAAGACCTTAACCCTGATTTTTCTTATTCATAAGAAACAAGTGGTTTTACTACTCACCATGAACAGGATGTTTTCCAAGCTCACCACCAACTACAAATATAAATGGTTTTTTCTTGCTCACCATAAATGAAATAAGAAATTTTCATATTAATAGAATGACTGTCTTGAAGAGTAAATAATTTATTTTTTGTGCTCACTCTTTCTCTCTAGCTTTTTATGAAATTTCACAAGGTAAAGAATAAAACTATAAAATTTAATTTGAAGGTATTTCTCACAGGTTTTATGCACAACTTCAATTAGTATTGCAATGCTTCTTCTTCCTCCTTTTATAATATTCAAAGCTAACCATTGGAGCCTTCAAAATGATTCCTTCAATCTTGGGATTTTGGCTTCTCCATGAAATCTCATAGCTTTAATCTGATTTGAGGATTAGGAGCTTTGACTTTATTTTTTCTTAACAGTAACCTTCCATATTTGTTTCTCCTTCCTGTTTTCTTCCATAAAAAATTTGACTTTGATAGCATCCCTTCATCTTGATTTCCTTCAATTAGACTATTTCCTTTCTTTTAGCACTTTGATTGGATTTGTAAACCATCCAGATGTGACCGATATCTCCTTCCTTGAAGAGGTTTCCTTTTTGTTGGTTTGACTACTGCTCCAAATTTTCTTCCCTTAATGAGTCTTTCTATTTTGGATGTATTGTAATTACTTGGCTGATATTGCTCCATCAAGTTATGTTCGAAAATCTATTTTAATGTGGCTTAGTCTTCTCTCTTTAATAGCTTTCCAGCTGGTTGCTATTTTGAATTTGTCTTTATGGCTTTATCTCTTTTTGTGGTCCCATGTGCTTTTTGTGTCTTTATTGGAATTGTCTTCATTCTTCCATCTCTTTCTTCCACCTTTTGTTCCAACGTGTCTTTAAGTGCTGGAAGCATGAAAGAGGATTTTTTTGTGTAGCAAATATTTTCTTTCTTTCTTTAAATGTCTTTGTTGACTTTCCTTTGCACAATTTCTTCCTTTTTGAATTTGTTTCTCTTTTCAATACTTGCTTTATGTGTGCCACCCAACTTTTCATTTTCCTTTGTTTTGGTTTTGCACTTACTTTGACTTTGCATTAAATGATTTGCATAAATATCTCTTTTTCTCCCCTTTTTGTCTTTCCTTATTTCCTTCTTTGCTATTTTGACTTTGACATTGAATGCTTGCAATGACTCATTTTCCTTTAATATTGTATTTTACTTTTATTTGCACATTAGGAGCTTCAAAGTTTCCATAAATGCTTCTTCATTATTCCCACAAATTCCTATCCCGAAGATAGCAAATAATTAGTATAGTAAATTATATTTTGATTACATTTGAATATTTTCAAAATTTGTGGCATAAAAAATATTTTTTCATATTTGTTTGTTATCATCAAAATTCTAAATCATTCCTTAATGAAACCATCTCCTCGATTTTGATGGTAACAAAACTAAGCATGCAAAACATATGTACTCATCAAGCCTTTAACCATTTCCCTTAGATTTAATAATGTTCAAATGCCAACAAGGATTAAAGCAAATGAGAATCTTAAAGATAATATTCATCATATTTATCAATGTTTTGCATATATATCTAGTTCTGTCATGCCCCAAAACTGGGCACTGACCGGCATAAGAAACCACCAATAAAATGGCATCCTACAAGCCTAAACTTTCGAACATGCAGACCTTGTAAGAAAATAAAGATCAAATTCCCCAAGCTTCTAACAAAACTTTGATATTACCAAAACAAAAAGGTGGACAAGCCCACCATTAGACAAAGCAATATGTGTACCCGAAACACAGCTTTGAATAATTAAAGGTCACAAACAATTGGACTCAGAATCGACAGGAGGGACATGCTAAACAAAATTGAACATGCACAATTAACTTTGACTATGCATGCCCTGTCCAACTGTCCACCATCAATCCAACGTTGCTCCATTAGCTAAGGAAGTTCGACTAGCAAAGGTATTAACACCTTACCTGAAAAAAATTAAAGAGATGGATGAGTCGCAAGACTCAGTTAAATGAAAAACCTCTACCCAAGGATACAAGTTTGAAAATAAATTAGATATATTTAGTATGCATAAGTGGGTACGAAAGAACGTTGAATTTCAAGTAAAGAAACTAAAATCACATCAATATTATATTTTACCAAAACAGAAATCAACGGGAACTATCAAAGGCATTAAATTCCGATCTTTGGTCAATATCAAACCTTTGTCCAGCACAAAAAACAAAGTATGATCATCCAGTAAATCAGATCTTACAAGTCAAAATATTTATAAAAATGTTCAATGGAATAAAACACGTCCAGAAGGATGAATCCATTGCTTCTTCTCATGAGGAACTCTCACAGATACAGATAACACTTAACAGATATTCACTTCCGGAGCAGAGCTCCTAATCCGATACAAATCACACATATTTCATTTAGAGCATAGCTCCCTGTCAGATACACTTATCAGATAACAAATATTCCAATTCGGAGCCAAGCTCATAGATGGAGCCACTTCAGAACGTAGTCCATGAACAATCACTTTTACTAGGTGCACCTAGGGTTCCTCTATGGCAGTAACTAAAGGATCCATCCAAAATAATTTTCATATATCATATAAATTTAACCACCTTTGTAAAGCTGTCCCAAAATAAGTACAATAGGTTCATTTCAGAATATTGGTAAACTTTCATATAAGAATGAAAATTTAGGAACCACATAAAAATATGGACTTAACACTGTAAAATATGCATGAGCAATACTAATCATTTAAAATTTGGTGTGTTCAATATAACTCAAAAGCGTATATAAAACCTGAAACATAACTCATGCATTGTGAATCTAGAAGCATTTCATAAATAAATCATCAGGATAGGAGATTGATAACACTTACTTTCAGATAATTACTTGAAATAAAATAAAATAACTTACAGAGGAAAACGCATATATCCAATGGCAGAAGCACCTATTAGAGGTTTAAAAATCTACCCACACTAGCACAAATTGTCCTTCACCCTTTGCATTTTCTCAGCCAAGTTAATTAAAGTTCTTGAAGTTTTCTCCACGTCTAATCTTTATTCTAAAAGTCATAGGTTTTCAAAAATTGAATCAGTTACTACAATGAAACTAAAACTAAAAAAAATCTCCTTGCTCAAAATTTATTTATGCATATATATTTTTCTACATAAGCTTGCTTAAGGTCGAACCATAGAATTACCTAGTAACAGCTTTAAAGTCACGAAGGCATCTGAAATCAACCACAATCCACAAATAACTCCCTTTCCACCGTAGAACTCAACTCAACCACCCACTTATCACTTCAACGTTGATGAGTAACGGAAAGCAAAGTAACATGAACAAGTGGAGCACTTGGATAGAAGAAGAGATCATCGGATGATATATGGGCAGAACTTCATAAATCCACAGAGGTATGCAAAAATTCTAAAATAACCCACAAAATAGGGGAGGATTTCACGGTTTTTGGAATAAAATTTCAGCTACTTGAATGCAAACCTATAGCAACAACACAGCCCCAGTCAAGTGCCCCTCCATTCGTTGCATGACAAAACAATGGCCAGAGAATAATAAAAAAGTAGTAGCAGAAGAAGGGCGAAACAGCAAGGTACCACGAAAAGTGAAACAGCAAAGCAAGAAGGAAAAACAGAGCAGTGGCAACCAGGAAAACAGAGAAAACCCAAGCTTCCGTAGATATACAGTTAGACTAAAGCATAGGACAAAGCTACAAGCCAAGTGTATCAACGTGGTACTCCCAGAGTAAGGCCACGTGAGGTATAAACTAAGAAAATGCAAAGCTCAAGATATTTGTTTAGTTATTCGTACTCTATATATATATATATATATATATATATATATATATATATTTATTTACTTTAATTATTTATCTTTTAACTATTTATTATATTTATAGTCCTAGGTCTTTTGGTGAGTGGAATATTACAGGACAATTATTTTATTATTATTTTTTTTTTAAAGTTCCTCCCACTTAAAAGAATAATCCAGAGGAAGGGAGAATTTATTTCCCACAATAGCTGAACGTAGGTAGGTTACTGTGCTTCATAATATTGGAACCCTCCATTTCCTTTTTTGGCCATTAACACTTTAAATTGGAAAGAAAGTCCTCAGTTTAAAAAAAGACCTCCTATGTATACATTTAAGCCTCTATATTCCTCAAGGCCACGTGTGACTTTTATGGAGAAATATCTAGGAATTTCTAATAATTGCTTATACTATCTAGAAGTATACTAGATAATCTGGTACAAAATTTGTCTTCACTTAAAGATATAAAATTATAAAATATTCAAGTCATTTTAAACATTTAGAATAATTTTAATTTCACACGATTTTTTTTCTAGATTCTCAGTATAATAAAATCCTCATCTTCTTAATTACTATCACATTAAAATAATTTTTTTAAAAAAATGAGAGGAATTTCTACTTGGCCTATTAAGTAGTATTTATTTTCCAACTTGCATGGTTTAAAATTGATAAACCTTTCCTAAAAAAATATTGGTCAAAGAAATTGTATAAAAAGGATATTACAAGTTCTCCCCCTTTTGACATCATCAAAAGGGAATACCAAATAAAACAACAATATTAACAAGACTAATCATACAAAATGATCATTCAACATAGTGGAAATCATTTTCTAGATAAAGTATTATTATTCAGAACATATCAGGAAGACAATATTTAATATAGTGCCATCAACATATCAATCATATTATAAACATAATCTTAGAAATTTCTTTTCTTGTCGGCAAAGCATTCAACATAATATATAGTGCATTTTAAAATTTTGCATATCTATTTGTCCTCAAAGATAAATTAGAGTCCAGCATTTTATAGACAAACCAAAATTAAAGCATGATAGCACTAAAAGCATTTGAGCATAAGACAAAATATTTATAACAGTATTATTTGCCACATGTCAGAATAAGTAGTTGAAACATAGTTTGCAAGCTAATACAAGTTATGATTTTAGAGACAACTTTCCTGTTTTTATTAGGATTGCTCCCTCTAAGTGAAGGTTTTTTCTTAAAGCAACCTCCCCTTGAATGTGAGCTTCATTTTGAATACAAAACCCGTATGGTTACTAAAAAATGTCTTGCACAAAAGAGTTAGCAAACATTGCAACCAATCCCATATATATTTTATCAACCAACTTCCATAACTTTGTTCATTTATGATGTCCAAAACATCTTTTTATGGATGTGCTACAAAAAGTTTCAAATAGTGCAAAGCAAATATTCAAAATTCACATTCCATAATTATTTCGGTGCCCCCCTAAAACATAGCTTAGTATTTCTCTTATTTTATCTCCATAGAAATAAGATATGAGAGTGACAGGTTCAATATAGCAGTGGAACAAGGGAAATTCAAAGTTACTAATATTGTATATTAACAAAGGAATCCTTTTTAGCACTACTGTCATAATGTGAAGCTATAAGGCAGGACATTTTGTAATTCAATTTTCAAATAAAACACAAAGTCACATAATAACACCTTTTGAACATGTTTGTGTAGTAAATTTTAAGAGATTTTGTAAGGCATGTTTCCCAAAAGTATTTGAATGATGGGAAAGAAACATCCAAATAACTATGATTTAACAATCAACCCAATTTGAAACTTGTCATAGTATTTCAAAACAGCAAGTTAATACATTTTAAACATATTTGAGCCAAAAAGATTTCAGAATAATATTTTTCAATACATGTTTCTAAACGCTCAAACATTGAGTTCCAATAATGTTCTTAAATGTTTTCAAAAAGCATGTAATAAACTCTTGAAAGCATACTCAAATTATTGTATACCATTTGATTGAACAACTTCTTCTCAAAAATATTTTATAGCATCAAGAAGATTTTTCTTCTTTGATATTTTTCAAAACAGAATTTAGACACACATTTTGAATACAAGCAAAAGAAATTCCAAGTGTGATTTGCACCTAAATTTAGCATCAAACTGTACATTCTCAAAATAAAATGAATAATCATTTTTCATAAGAGAGTCATTAATGTTCTTTGTCAAAACTCACATATTTGTACTTATGCAAAACATAAGTGCATGCATCAAAGTTCATAGGTAATTACAATCATAAACTAAGTCCAAGATTATTCAATCATGAGCAAGAGCATAACATCAAAAGCAATATACTTTTTCATGGGGATAATTAATTGAAAGATTTCACATCAAAATTTTCACAAAGCTTCCTCTCACTATATGCTTTTCTCAGAGTTTCCATAAATGATCATTTATCTCTTTATATTGATACAACATAATTTAGCATATGAGAGAAAGTATGTTGAGATCAAACCAGTCCAAACTTAGATACAGTCATGATAAAAAATATACTTTGAAAAACTGACATTATATTAAGCTCTCAAAATATAAGAATTTTCCTGAGAAATCAGGTACCTTGAGATTTTCAAGTGACCTAACCAGAATCTTCGAAGCATGTCAGAATTTAATGAAAAAAATTTAGAATAATAATGTTTCATGTTCTGAATCTTTTTTGTGGTTTTTATTTATAAATAACCAGTCTAAGCAGTTCATATAATCAAAACAATCACGTTTCATATATTAGCATATATTTAATATAGAGTAAAGTTCAGAAGATTATACCAGACTTTAGCCATCTCACTTATCAATTTATTTTCAAGGATGCAACTCATTTTTCTTCAAGGAAAGGCTTTATAGACTTAGGCCCCATTCTCTTAGAGAATGAATTATTTTCAAGGCAAAATGAATTTTGAGTTTAATTTGCAGTGTTCGAATCTCCTTGAAGGCAAATGGAGAAGTTGAAATCTTCCTTTAAATTGAAGAAAAATTTTTGAGCTTCAGATTAAAGGGAAAGACAGAAGAAAGAGAGAGAATTGCATATCCTAAAGCTAGTGACCACGATACCCTTCCAGGAGTTGGTTGTCCAGTGTTCTCGTCACTCTCTCGCAGTTTCTCATCACTGGTTACAAGTAAAATCTTCCTTGGCTTTAATTTATATTTCTGTTTTTATTCCCACATTTGGGTTTTTTTATTCCCGCAGTTGTAGATCTAGATTTTTATTATTTGGGGGTTAGATTTCTATTTTCCTTCTAGAGTTGTTCTTTATGCATCAAATGCTTATAGAGTTGAAAGCTCAAATATAAAAATTTTAAAGACAAAAGCTATAATTTGATGAAGATGTGTCCAATACCCAAATTATGAAACATTATGATTCAATGGATTATGGATTGGCATAAGAGTTTGAACAGTGTGGGTTCTAAGAACAACCAGCCAAATGAAACAAGATGAAGTAGGGATAGATAGAGACAAGCAAATAGATATTTGTCAATTGGGTCTTTAGCCTGTGACTCTATATACCGAGGTGTATAAGTCCATGTATGTGTGAAAAAATTAAAAAGTGGGGACAATTTTTGGTAATTTGGGAGGTTAAACTGTGAGATAAGTTCACCTTGAGTTCTCACACACATTAAAGGGTGGATCTTTATTCTTTGGAAGTTGAATGTCAACTCTAAAATGCAGAATACATGGGATCTGTCTCCCAATAATCTTTATATTATAATGCAAAATGCTTTTGCCAAAATGGAAAATCGTGGACTTGTAGAGTGAAACTTCTCCATCTAAGTTGAAAATTACCAAGATTTGGTGATGAAGGTGGCATCTAGAGAGCATCCAAGTATATTTTCAGCATCGCTTTGCTGTAAAATAACAAATATAGAGTTGTTTATATCAATTTATTTATTTATGGGTACTTAATAAAATTGATTATTCACTTGGTCTTGTCATATTACTATATGTATTCTTAAAACTATAGTTGTGAAAGCTCAATTGATATGGTGAGGAATGAGTTGGGATAAGAAATAGATAATAATTTTACTCTTACAGTATTAGCAAGCCGCCATAGCAAAGGAGACTTCCAAGTCTTGGAGTGTTAAGGGGGATCCTCCAAATGGCTTGGAATAGTTACACGATCACATAACATATTCAAGGTTGAGTGGTTTATCAAGCCAACAGGTTTTGCTCTACAAAGTCAAGGTGCTTTTATATGCAATAGACATTGTTGAGCCAAATATCATTTTGTTGCTTGTATCATGCATTTCTCACAACCAACCCGTGTAGGTTAAAACCTCTTGCAAACTATACAAAACTATCTTATATTATGGTAGTCTAACTATCTTAGTTACTTGTATGCATATTTCTTCATTTTTTTGTATTGCTTAGTTCAAATATGTGCTGCTTTTATTTCGTGTTTTAATTTTAAAGGTGTTTCACTAAATAAGGATACAAACCTGGCTTCATTTTATGTTCAAAATGTGTCTATGATACTGTGATTGAATTTGTTTTGTTTGGCTAATAACCTGGTGCCATATTGCCATTCTAAGTTGAGGTCTCATTTCTCATTGAAGGGTATGTCTCCCTTTTATGTTTGGCTTTGTAAAAAAAAGGGGGGAAAACATAATGCGCATTAGTATTTCAAATATATTTTACATGCTGCATAAGAATCTGCTGACTTCATTCCTAATTGGAATTGTGATTGTGTTTCTGTATATAGCAATGGGTTGCATTCAAAAAAGGGATTTGTTTTTTTTTTTTGGTTTCAAACCTGACTTTGAACCATGTGATAAAGAGGTGTTTTGATTGTCTCTAATTCTAGCTAGGGGCTCATGATATGATACTGGTTTGTTAGTTCATTGTCATTTAAAAGTTAATTTTAGGACGAGGTGATTCAAATTTGATCCTAATATCTAGTTCAATATTTGTATGCGAATTGGGTTTAAATTTATGGACGTGTAAATATGTTGATCTAAGCTTGGATTTATGCCTAGTCTTCAAAATGCTGATCTCATACTATTTTGGGTTCGGAAATGATTCTGACTTAAGTTTTAAATGTTTTGAACCATTGATCCGGCCTTGGTTGTATTTTAGATTCCAATCTTGTTGTGGTTTGAGTTAAATTGTAATGTGGTATAATAACTCCAGTCTAGTTTAGTTCAAAGTTGGTATGGAGTTATTTTGAAGCCACTTTGTTTAGAATTGAGTTTGATTCTAAAACTAATATTTTTGTAGCCTTTTTAAATATGGTCAGAACTGAGACATTGAATCCCCATTTAGCTCCTGAGCACAAGTTGTAACATTTTGGGACTTTATTTTGTACATTTGTCTGTTGGCTTATTCTATGGGATGATATAATTTATTATTATTTTTATTTGTAAATATTGGTATATTAGTTCTTTATTTTATTTATTTAATAGTTTTAAGTTATGTGCTGCATAGATCTTGGGTTGTATATTTTATGCCTGATGAGCAATATCTGGCATGATGGGTCCTCTTTTTGCCCGTTTGTTCTTAAGTTAATAAACACTTGGTTGAAAGGTTATTTCTTTAATATCTGATCACTATTGATTTGTTATTTTTTTTTATCATTGTCAATGATATGTTGGCTTGTAAGTCCCATCATAGCTTTGGTTTTTCCTTGTTTCTTCACCCTCTTCTTGTAATAGTAATAGGAAATAAGGTTATTTTCGGCTCAAAGGGTATGTGATAAGCAACAAGTTATTGGATTATATTGGCTTGGTAACACTACATAGCCTGAGGGTTTCTGTTGGAAGATGGGGATGGGTTTTATGCAAATAAAAGTTATAAAATTCCACCAATTATTTATTAAATTCCGTATAAGCCCAAAACTGCATGAGGGAAATTTAAGAAAACATTGCTTGGAATGAACCAAAACCATTTCAGTAAAGAAACATTTTTAAAAATTAGGCTCCAAAGGCCTTTTCTAAAAGAATGATCTTAAAAGAAAAAGATAATAATAATAATAACTTGATAATGGATGATTTTTTTATCACAAATTTAATGCTCATTTTGCATTTGAACATATGATTTTGCAAATAGGTCCAAGGCCCACATCCCACTTTTATAAAAATTTAAAATTACGCTTAAGGATCCAAAGTAGGTAAAGAAAAATAACATGGGCTTTAATTGATAAAGTTTAATTTTTTTCTTTCTTCCTGCAAAAGTGATTTCAAGGATCACCATTTCTTTTCTCAAACATTATATGAAGAATTATTTTTCTATAGAGTCTTAGGCTTTATGTGAAAATTTATTTTTTCTATTGGCCTAAATCTTCATAAAAAATATATAGAAAATTATTTTTTCCTATTGTCTTAAGCTTTATATGAAAATTTATTCTTCTATACTGTCTTATTTCATCCATAAGTTTTGGGTGGAGGTTCGTCCTCCCACATTATCCATACCTCTAAAGACTTTGAGTAGAGATTTATTTTCTTATATTATTTTATCAAAATACTTTTGTCTTAGGGTATCCTCCCTAGGCAAATCAACATCATATCGAACTATGTGAACATTGATCTTCATAGGGGTACGTAGGCTCTTAATCAGTAAGTCAGGTTCGGTTATTTTACCTTTCATTTTTTTCATATCGCATTAATAAAAAAAAGGATAATTAAAATATAATAAAATTAAGCACAAACAATTAAGTGAAACCATCGTTAAGGATATACGTTGTGAAGTGTCTAACACCTTCTTCACACGTAATTTAACTCCTGAATATTTCTTTTGGTTTTAAGGGTCAGGTTTTGAATTTTTTTTTTAGGATTTTAATTATCCTCTTAATTAATTGGTGGCGACTTCATTTTTATAAAATTTTTGTGTTTTAACCATTCGTCACGTTGGGACATAGTGGGACCCTCTTTATAGCTTAGTTCTCAATGTTTGTTGAGACTCTTAAAATTTTGCTACAAATTGATTTATTTATTGAGAAATTTTGCTACATTTCATAGAAAATAATAAATGATACAAATAAATTTTTATAAAAGAATATTATATGTGAGAAAAGATATAAAAATCATATAAATTTAGTGATATAAAAATAACATTGTTGACATATATTATTGCTTTCTGCTATATATTGATGGAAATATGGACAAGAGCTCAAGTGTTGATCATTTGCACATTCGCAGTTTTTATATGAATGAGAGTTGCTCTCTTTTCCTTGGTTCTTTTAAAGAACTGATAGAATTTATCAAGAACTTTCATTCTTGTGGCATTCTCTGGCTTATCGCTCTCCCTCTTTCCTTTCTAGAGTGTGGCGCCTTATCATTCTTGTTTTCCTTTTCTTAATTCTGATCTTCGTAGAATTTTATTCTTCGTGTGAATGAATGTTAATTTTCGAACCTATTGGATGATCTTTGGGGCTGGAATCTCTACTTCCATTTAGAGGTTCGCATTAGGGGTGTTAAAAAGGACCAACCCGGTCGAGCCTTAATGAACCGAGCCAAAAAAGCTCTTTTACTAAAAAGGCCTCAAAAATTTAACCCGGCCCTAACCCTATAGGGTTACAGGGTTAAACAAGCCTTAACAGGTCAGCACATGAAAAATTATAAAAAATAAAATATTATAAAATTTCATACGAAACAAAACTTAAACTATTAATCAATAATTCTCAATAATTATGTAAAATTTGTATTCACAACAAAACATCATCAATCCATAATATATTTATAGATTTAATCTCCACAAAATTTCAAAGACAATAGCATA